>JARHVA010003995.1:422500-600000 GCA_037957365.1 Torreya grandis | reverse complement strand
ATCTTGCGGTAGGTTCCCTTGTGAATAATTTTTGTATCATTTTAAAAACTTAACTTGTTAATTTTTTAAGTATCTTATTTTATTACATGTAAATTTTATAACAATATTTTCATATTTACAGTTGGATATATAGGTGAGTTTTGAGCAGAGGAGGACTCGTAGTCATCTAGATCTGACACCTCTAGTTGTGAGCAAGGCATCCTAGGGAGAGGTTTATACAAGCAAGGTAAAGAAAGTGATGTATTTTTATTATTAGGATCATGTATTATGACATTTTTTTGTATTAATATATAGATTGAGGTATATTTATTTCCAACATTATATGCTTATACAATATTTGTTGAGCATTATTTATGTTTTTTATGTTTGGCATTGAAATTATAAATGACGTCAAACATTGTTCATGAGGTCATTAAATAATGTTTTTATTAAATTTAATTATTGAGAGATAGGTAATTGGTTTATGAAATTTTAAGGCATGTGAGAAAGGTGTAGAATCATTAAAGAGTATTTCAATATCAGTTGTCAAGTGTTTGAACCTAGCAAGAGACTTGAGAAGGCTTGTGCATAGGATGCCTAGTCTTGTGCATGAAGGAGCATGGTGGCATACTGATATGGTTTCACATAGGCATAATAATTTATATATATTTACTTGAGTATGTATATGAGGCATTGGATCACTCAAGTGAGTTTTAAGGTAAGCCTACAGGGGTAGGACCTACAGACCTACATACCTAGCATGCAAGGATTATAGGTCAACCCAAGAATGACTCTCAACTGTTCGTTTTCATGTGTAACCTTTTCATTGGAACATAATATATTCATGGTATATGGTAAATTGTCCTATATTAATTTTTCAATCATTTTTTTCTAGAATAAGGGGCTAATATTTATGAATGATCGTTAAGATTGGAAGGTGATTTATACCCTCAAAGAGCCCTAATAGTGACCTAATGAGAAATAACTTTTTATAAAGTTATTATAATGGTTTTTTATGACTAATTAAGTGATTATAGGTTGTATTCAACTCTCCCAGGCACCTCTAGGCATGATTGGTTTATTAGGTGAGTGAGTGGACCCTATAAGAAAGGCCTTGTTTCTCATAAATTTATTATAGCAGTCAAAGTTGACCAAGTCAAAATTTATAAGTGGATGAAGGTTAAATATTTAAAATTTTATATTATTTCCATGATTATTTTTAATCAGGTTATATCCCTCAGGTGTGTTAAACTGATCATACAATTTGACCTATCGCTAAAAAGCCTAATAGTGCAAACAGTGAGAAAACTAGGTAGAAGTGAGAAGTGATTAGGGATGTGTTATCATGGACCAGAGATGAATCCAAGTGAATGGATATGTTTTTAAATAAATTTAATATATTTTAATAATTTTTATATCATTTTATATGATGAAAATGTTGCTCATACATTGACCTATCTAGTTCAGATGAGACAGTGAGGTACAAGACTATGAGATTGGTCTGTAAGACCAATATTATCATTTGACCATGTTATCTTTCTATCTAATATTTTTATAATGATCTCATAAGATCATATAAATTAATTTAAAGTCTCTAAAATTTTCTACACAAGTGTGGAAGGTCAAAATCACCATGACTAGTCTTCAAGGTAAACTAGCAATTCTAGGTAAGCAAGTTGCAATGATGAGTTTGAGGCTCTATGCTCTGAGATGAAGTATCCAATGAATTTGATGTTTTTTTTTGGGAAATGTGTGTCCTATAATTTTTTTTTAAATATTTTATAGTCAATTAAATTTATTTAAATGTTGAACACAAAAGGGGTTGACTGGTTCAAGTTTGACAGTGTATATTGAAGACAAAAGATTGGTCTACAAGACCAATATTTAGAATTAGAACTTAATATACTTGTAATTGAGATTTATATATATATATATATATATATATATATATATATATATATATATATATATATATATATATATATATATATATATATATATATATTTAAATTAATTTATTAATTTTTAATATTTCATATGAATTATTATTTTATGTGTTGAAGATCAATTTTTCATGACTATGTTTTAAGGCTAGTTAGTCGTTATGAGTGGGCTACTTGCAAAGAAGGGTTTGAGTCATTTTTCCTATGTAATAAATTATAATGAACTTGGTGAATTTTTTAATTTAATTTATATTTTTTTATGTATGAATTTTTTCCATTATCTTTTTTCAAAAAAAATCTTATGTTTCAGTTGTTCAAGGTAGACTTTCTAGGTATGCACAGACCTAGTATGAATAATGTTTTGAGAAGAGGTTCAAGTGGTGGTTGGACATAAAAGGTATTGTGGGCCTAAAGTGAAGTCATATAAGGTTTATTTGAATGATATTTTATATGTTCCTACTATTTTATAATTTTGAGAGTGTTTTAAAAATTTCAAAGGGTAATGTGTGTTAATGAAGGCCTAATTGAATTAGGTCTCCTTAAGGCCTAAAAAAGGGTTTTGGTACTATATGATATGAAAAAAATATTTTAATGTTTAATTAATGTTTTTGGTATGTTATAAGGCCTATTTAATTTAAAATCCAAGTGGTAAATTTTGTATGGCTGACCAATAGGTGTATGAGCAAGAGCCTAGTATAATAATAAGGCCTAATTGGCTAGTTAATGAGTATGTGAGTTAAAGTAGAAGATCTAAAATTTTTAATAGATAAATTAGGTCTCATATACCATCATCAAGGTTAATTTAAACTATTATGAATATATAATAGGGGTACTTTAGATAACTATCAAGTTCAAATGACCTAATCTATCTTGAAGAGGCCTAATTGAGTGAAGAAGGCTAGAGACCAATTTGAGAAGGATATAAGTGTGTGGAGAGATGAAGAAGGATATCATCATATGTTATATGAGAAAAAAATGGATATAAATGTGATCAAAGGTTTTAGGTGGCTAATTTTGTGATGAGTCATCTATGGGGTTGATGCCTCTTTGCAAGTGGGTGTTTGTTAAAGCTTAGTCAATTTGGTGATTGGTTAATTGGAGTTGGTGCTCCAAGTGAATTTGGTGCTTCACTAAATATTGATGTTTGATCTATATGATATTATTCCATTTGAATCATTAGTGTTTTTTCTTTCCATTCAAGGTTTCCCACTCAAATAATTGTTATGTGTGTTATGATCTTCTCTCATGCTCATGGCTCTTAATGTGTTGCTAGTTTACTATATTGTTTTGATAGTTCATAAATGATAAGGTAAAGTTGTAAAAGTTTTGAAGACTGATTTACCCTCACCTCTCATTCATTGTGTTTAAAATAATTGGTATCATATCCTAGTCCTTTTAGGCAAGTCTAACAACTTGAAGGTGATCCTAAAAAGCATAAGAATGTCTTGTGATCAACAGGAAGAAGATAACATGTATGATGAAGAAGTCTATTATGACAATGAAGAAAGATAATATGAATTAGACCTTGAAGCTGATCTCATAAGTACTCTTTATGATTGGAAACATTAAAATAATACTATCAAGGATCTCAAGAGTTAGTTAGAAGAGGTCAACACAAGGTGTAAGACAAAGGAAGTTGAGTATGACTAGTTGAATATAGAGATAAATTATTCGAAGTTTGGGCATGAACATCTCATAGAAAAATTGATTAAATTTGAGAGAGAGCATGAGAACTCAAAAAAATCAAGAATATGAACTTTAAAATATCAATTGGGTAACTTAATTTTATAAAGGATAAGTCATCATGGAACCATGGTAAGTACTAAAATGTTTTTTGCTACATCTGTCATAATATAGGACACATTACAAGATTTTTAACTAATAGAATTAGAAGGTATACAAGATTCAACAAGACATATGAAGCTCCTAGAATGTATAAGAAGGATCAAACATTAGTATGGAAACCAAATCAATCTAGGATAGATTAAATTGAGCTCAAGAAGCAAGATGGACTATTTGCCAAGGAAGAATATAAGACTAAAGAGGACTCTATGCTAGCTCAGACTGCCTTTCACATTCAATATGAAATCATGAAAATATATATAGATAGTGGTTGCTCAAGCCATAGGATAGGAGATATAAATAATTTTATCTCTTTAAATAATAATGTTGTAGGAATAGTGAGGTTTGGAGATAACACAATTGCCAATATAGTTGGTAAGGGTGTCTTGAGTTTGGACAATGGAAAGACCAAAACATAAAATATGTTGTATGTGGAAGTTTTGAAACATAACCTACTTAGTGTGACTCAAATGTGTAATCAAGGACACACACTAACCTTTCATGATAGAGGGTGTGAGATAAGGAGAGCTAAATCAAGAAGGCTAATTTACAATGCTAAGAGGATTGAGAACAACCTAGATTTATATATTGAATGAGATCAAGAAGGAGAGATGTTTCATGAGTAAGATAGATGAAATTTGGATATGGAACAGAAGGATAGGTCACCTAAAATTTGATAACTTGGTGAGGATTAATGCTAAGAAGTCTGTGAAGAACATGCCTAAGATCATCAAACCTATCAACATATTTTTCAAGGCATGTAAACATGGTAAGAATACTAGAGTAAGGTTCAAGTCCAAGGATTAGTCTACTATAAGAACCTTGGATTTAATCCACACTAATATCTATGGGCCTAAAATAATTCAAATCATTCAAGGAGATAACTAATTCATGTTACTCATTGATGATTACACAAGAATGGCTTGGGTTGCATTCCTCAAAGAGAAATTAGAATCTCTTGACAAATACAAATTTTTCAAGGCTCTTGTTGAGAATGAGAAGAATGGGAAGATCAAGTGCCTAAGATATATTAGAGGAGGAGAGTTTTCATCTAATGATTTTGATGTCTTCTATTAGATTCATGGAATAAGGAGATAATTATCAACAACTAGGACACCTTGGTAGAATGGTGTAGTGGAAAGGAAGAATAGGATAGTTTAAGAGATGGCTAGAACTATGTTGAATGAGTATATATTATTTGATGGTTATTGGAGAGAGATATTAAGCATTGTTATCTACATTTTTAATAGAGGATAGATAAGGACTAATGGCAACAAGACTCCTTATGAATTACAGAAGGGAAGACCTACAAATGTAAAACACTTTAGAGTATTTAGGAGAAAATGTTTCATCAAAAGAGATGATGAAGACTTAGGTAAGTTTGATTCCAAATCTGATGAAGTCCTATTCTTAGGATACTCATCAATAAGCTTAGTCTATATATTTTATAACAAGAGACTACAAAATATGTGGAAATTACCAATGTGAAGATTGATGAGACAAGGAAATCTCACTCACAGTCAAAGAACACTTTAAAGAATTTAGACTTCAAGAATGAAGAGGATACTATAGAGTTTGATGAGTAATAAGAAGAATTTGAAGAAATATAAGACTCAAAATCACCCTCAAGATAGATTTAAAGAGATTACCCGAATCTCATATCATTGGCAACAAGAATGCAAGTATGCAAACAAGGAGAAAACTGGTAATTAATCTAAATCAAGAGAATGTTTCTCTATTATCCAAGATTGAACCTAAGAGTCTTATAGAAGTAAAAAAATATAAATTTTGGATAGGTGCTATGAATGAGGAGTTGATCAAATAGATAATAATAAGACTTAGGAACTAGTTCTTAGGCCTAAAGACAAGAATTTCATTGGCACAAAATGGGTGTTTAAAAACAAGTTGAATAAAGATGGAAAAGACACAAGGAACAAGGATACATTTGTATGCAAAGGATATGTACAAGCTGAAGGGGTAGACTTTGAGGAGACCTTTACACTATTATCAAGGTTGGAGGCCATTAGATTATTTCTATATTATGCAAGATTCAAAGGATTTAAGGTATACTAGATGGATTTCAAATTTGCCTTCTTGAATGGGAATCTGGAAGAAGTGTACATTAAGCAACCTTAAGGGTTCTCACTATCAGATGATAAAGACTTGTTTACATATTTAAAAAGGCTCTTTATGGTCTAAATCAAGCTCCTAAAGCTTGGTATGTTAGTTTGGATAAGTATGTGCTAGATCAAGGATTCAAAAGAGGAGTTACCGACAGTAATCTATACATCAAGATAGAATATGACCATTAGCTGGTAGTAGTTGACTATGTGGATGACATCATCTTTGGTGGAAATAATGAGAACATGACAAAGGACTTTACATAGGTCATGATTAAATAGTTTGAGATGTCCATGATAGGATAACTATCTTTCTTTCTTGGGTTGAAAATCACTCAATCTGAAAAAGGTACATTCATCTCATAAACCAAGTACATAAGAGAGATGTTGAAGAAGTTTGAGATGGAGGATTTCAAGGTATTTAGTACACCCATGATCATAAGATGTAAATTTATCAATGAATATGAGTCTTCAAAGGTTATTTAGATGTCATAGAGGTCAATGATTGGAATTTTATTATACACCACTACCTCTAGACCTGACATCATGCAAGTAGTAGGTCTTGTGGGAAGGTTTCAAGAAGATCCAAAGGAGAATCATCTACAAGTAGTCAAAATGATACTTAGGTATCTCAAGGGGACTATATATAGTGTATTTTTGTATCCAATAATCAAGGAGTTCAATTTGATAGCCTACATGGATATAGATTGGGTAGGAATTATAGATTATAGGAAGAGTACCAGTGGAGGAGCCTTCTTACTATGTGGGTGCCTAGTTTCATGGATAAGTAAGAAATAACCATAATTAGCATTATACACTTGTGATTCTGAGTATATTGCATCAAATTCATGTTTCACTTAGGTCTTATAGATGAGACATACCCTAAAAGACTACAAGGTGGAGTATGATG
The DNA here is from genome assembly GCA_037957365.1 of Torreya grandis. Taxonomy (NCBI): domain Eukaryota; kingdom Viridiplantae; phylum Streptophyta; class Pinopsida; order Cupressales; family Taxaceae; genus Torreya; species Torreya grandis. The sequence continues at coordinate 593,206 of JARHVA010003995.1, read as the reverse complement.
GTCTTAGCCCTATCTATTATGAAAATAAAAGTGTTATAAGTGTCTTAAAGAACCCAATTATGCACTTAAGTACCAAACACATTCCCATTAGGTATCATTTTCTAAGAGAAAAATTAAGTGAACAAAGTTTCAAACTTAAATATCTTTCTACATAGGATCAAATTATAGACATCTTGACCAAACCACTTCCAAAGGTAACTTTTGAACACCTAAGATATGAATTGGGTGTAATTCCTATCCCTATCAATCATTTAAGAATCCAAGTACTTAGGGGGAGATAATCATGTTAATTATCTCCAATAAAAATTGAGTTGTTCAAAGCATGTATGCATGAATATATGGGGATCATGTTTGTTTTATGTCTCATAAACTCATAGTTTTGTGTGTTGAGTATTTTGGTTACAAGGAATGTGATCCAAGAAATTATAGACATCACATTGTAATTTATGTCAAAGGGGGAGAAATACTAGAGTGGGGAGATAAGGATGATCAGTTTTTAGTATGTTTTGACGTAAATGAAAAAAGGGGATATTGTTGAGGACTATTTTTATTGTTTAGGTTTGGTATTAAAATTATCATTGATGTCAAAGGTTGTTCATGAGTCCATTGAAAAATATTTTTGTTTGATTAAATTATTAAGAGATATGATATTGGTTTAGATCCATATAATTCATGTGACCAAGGTGTATAAGAATCAAAGAGTGTTTCAATATCATAATTTTTCAAGTGTTTTAACCTAGCAAGAGACTTGAGAAGGCTTGTACATAGGATGCCTAGTCTTGTGCATGAAGGAGAATGGTAGCCTAGTGATATGGATGAACAGAGGCATAAGAGGTTGTATAGAGTTTCTTGAGTATGAATATGAGGCATTATATCACTCAAGTGAGTTTTAAGGTGAGCCTATGGGTAGGACCTACATACCTACAAACTTAGCATGCAAGGTTTATAGGTTAACCCGAGAAGGACTCTCAAGTGTTCATTGTCATGTGTAAAATATGCATGGTAACCTAATATATTCATGGTATATGTGTAAGGTTCATATATAAATTTTAAAATCATTGGTTTCTATAATGATGGTATGATCTTTATTAATGATCGTTAATACTGAAAGATGGTTTAAACCCTCAAAGAGACCAAATAGTGACCCGATGAGAAAGATAGTGTTCTAAAGTGATAATAATGGTTTGGTATTCAATGAATATTATGTTTTTATTTGGTAAAATTATTTCCTATACATGATTTGTATAATATTTTAGAGTTAGTTAAAGTGATTGAAATGTTGAAGATAAAAGGGGTTGACTGGTTCAGGTTTGACTATGTGTATTGAAGACAAAAGATTGGTCTTCAAGACCAATATTTGGAATTATACCTTATGATACTTGTACTTGATAGTGATCTATATATGTGAAATAATATTTTTAATGTGTCATATTTCATAGGAATTATTTTTTAAAGTATTTAAGATCAAGTTTCCATGACTGTGTTTTGAGGCTAGTTGGTAGTTCTGAGTGGGCTACTTGCAAAGAAGTGTTTGAGTCCTTTTTCCATATGTAATAAAGTATAATGAACTTGGTTAGTTTTAAAGGTCATTAATATTATATATGTGTGATTTTTTACCATGTTTTTTTTTTAAATTGTGTTTATGCTTCAATTTTTCAAGACAAACTTTGTGGGTATGCATAGGCCTAGTATGAACAGTGTTTTGAGAAGAGGTTTAAGTGGTGGTTGGACCTAAAAGGTGTTGTGGACATAAATTAAAGTTGGATAAGTTATATTTTAGTGATATTTTATATTTTCCTTTCATGTGATAATTTTTATAATATTCCAAAGATTTTAATGAGTAACATATGCTAATGAAGGCCTAATTGAATTAGGTCTCCTTAAGGCCTAAAAAGGGGTTTTGGTCTTATATGTTACGACCAACATATTTTAATGTTTGATTAATGTTTTTTTAATGTTTTAAAGCCTATTTAATTTTAAATACAAGTATTAAAGTGTGTATTTCCAACTAATAAGTGTATGAGTAAGCACCTAGTATAATAACAAGGCCTAATAGGCCTAATTGGCTAGTTAGCACGTATGACAGTTGAAGCAAAAGATATAACATTTTGAAGAGATAAGGGATGTTTTATATACCATAATTAGGGTTAATTTAAACTATAATAAATATATAATATGGTTACTATAGATAACTATCAAGGTCAAATGACCTAATCTGTCTTAAAGAAACCTAATTGAGCGAAGAAGGCTAGAGACCAGTTTGAGAAGGATAGAAATGTGTGAAGAGTTGAAGAAGGAGATCATAATATATTATATGATAAATAAATGTGTATAATTATGATAAAATTTTTGAAGTGGATAATTTGGTTTTGATTCATCTAGGGGATTAGTGTCTCCTTGCAAATAGGTGCTTATTAAAGCTTAGTCAAGTTGGTGTTTGGCTAGTTATGGTTGGGGCTCCAAGTGAAGTTGGTGCTTCAATAAATATTGATATTTGACTTATATAATAGTATTCAATTTGCATCATTAGTGGTTTTTATTACCCTTGAGGGTTTCCCACTCAAATAAGTGTTTTGTGTGCTATGATCTTCTCTCATGCTCATGACTCTTAATGTGTTGCTAATTTAATATATTGTTTTGATAGTTCATGAATTATAAGGTAAATTTGTAAAAAATTTGATGACTGATTCACACCCCCTATTATTCATTGATTTTCCAATAGTATTGAACTAGGATATTGTAACAAGTGTTCACATTTTATATGCCATTATATGGATTTTATGGATCTATTATATACATATATTGTTCAACATTTCACTTTTTAAATACTCTTATTGATTTCATATTTTGGATTTTGTTTTAATTTATTGGATATTTTATTACAATTTCACATTATTTTATTCCTTAAACTTTTTTTTAGCATTAAAAATATACCTTGCAGGAACATCATTAAAAATATACCTTGAATGTTTTTAAAATGTATGTGATGCAGGAACATCATTAAAAGTGTGATGAAATGGTGGTGTCAAGAGTTATTATTGTATTATTTAGTTTAATAAATCAATAAATGGATTTTAAAAGGTTATAAAAGTCAATTTATAAGTTAGATGATTTGGCAAGTTTTTTGGCCAAAAGCAAAATTTGAATTTTTGAATGTATTTCTTGTAAATATGTGAAAAGATTGCAATTGTGCAAGTGTCATGTTGATTTGTCATGGTCTTAGAATGTGTATAGTATATCCTTAAAATTTAATTCAATGGGTTTTATTCCAAAAACCAAAAAAAATTAATGTAACTAAAATATTACTCAAAATTAGACATTTATTATCTTGAGGACAGGTGATTGAGTGAGAATCTTAGGCTAAATTAGGCCTTATAAGCTTAGATTTATCTACATCCATTATATAATATTTAAAAAAACCAAGGAGGAATGAATTTCAAGGATATAACAAGCATAAATGGTCAAAAAATCATGATTGTGTTGTTGTTGACAGTCTACCAATGCAAAATAAGGGTCTATGTATTAAAAAAGTGTGATTTTCTTACAAATAAAAGGAGTTTTGTTGCTTTAATTGTTGTAATAATATTTTTTATATTATTTAATGAGATAAAACGTAATTTTAAGTTATTTTTCTCTTGATTCCAAGTTCTCACTATTGAAACCTACCAAAACTATGTTTTTACACACCTACAATCCTTCACAGTCCCCTATGTACCTGAGAAAAGTTACATGATCTTAGTTATAATATTGGGAATGTTAGAGAAGGTTATTAAGACCTTATAAAATGTTTTATAAATATTATAAATCACCTATAATTTATGAACAATCATTTAGTAGCTCTCAGGCTTTGAGTTATTTGAGAACCCCTAAAACAGGGTTTTTAGCATAAAAGGCCAATAACTCAAATTCTAACCAATGAAAATCATTGAAATTTAATGAGTAGTTGCTAGAATGTGTCTAAGAGATAATAAAAATTTTATTAGGTTGAAATGATTCTTAAAATGTTATTTATAACTGATTGTGTTTTCGTACGCCTATAGGTGACTACTAAGAAGGCTTAAAAAGGAAAAAAATTAAGTATTTCGCTTTGTTATTTGGATTTAAGATCCATATGAAGATATATTAGTGTTGTGTGATCACTTTTAAATACTTTATTAAAATTATCCAAGTCATTTGGTGATTGGATTGAAGCAAGACCCTTTGAAGGAATCAATTAGGCTTGTAGAGACCTAAAAGAGCAACATTGCCATTAAATTTAATCCTTGAGAAACCAATAAAAGGAAACACTTTATCACTATTGTAAATGGTCTATAACATCTCAAGAAATCATTCAAGGATCCTTAAAACCTCATTTATAGAGGATTGTGTTTAGGACTATGATGTAGGTGTATCACTGCTAATATGCAAGATAATACTTGGTTAGGATGGTATAAGGTATTGATAGTCTTGAAATGTCTTGTAATACATTAAAAATACCTTGTCCAGGTCTTAGAATTTAGTCTAGGTAACCTTGAGGTCTTGATTACATTTTCCCTCCACAATTTTAAATTTGAATTTTCCAATGTTGTCTTTGTAACTATGTGGATAATTTTAATGGTATATGAGTCATTATGAGTTTTCATAGGTATCTTAGGATTTTTCAATGTATTGAGTATTATATACCTTTTTTAAGTCATAGCCATCTTGGAGGTTATAAAAAAAAGTAAATATGACTATAAGATAAATCATATGAAGTCATTTTACTAAGTCTTAGTGTCTAAGAAGAATCTTGAGAAAACTTGGAGAATTATAATCTTGAAAAAGCCTTAAAATACTTGATAAGCATAGACCTAGATAAATAGGAGGTGAACAAGTTCATAAAAATGAGAAAATTTTATTATTGTAGGATAATCTTCAAGTCTGTAAATGTAAAATATGGGTCTGCATTTGTGAAAGCATAGTTTTATTGAAAAATAAAAGAACATAGTTGTTTGAATCATTGTGTTCATGTTGTTCTTGCATGTACTAATTATATTCAATTTAACTTGAATTTATTTTGTCCTTGACTCGAATTCCTTGTGTTTGAAACCTTCAAGAACCATATTTCTAGACACCTACAATTGGTTGCAGTCACTTATAACACATGTGAAAGGTTGTATGAGTTTAGATTAAGGATTCGATAATTTAGATAATGTCCTTGATATCCTATCACAGTTGTTTGAAAGGTTAGAGAGTTATTATACCTTATGAACTATAAATTTAAGAAGTTTTCGGGCTTCTATGTTTTTTTAGAAACCTTAAAACAAGGTTTTAAGCACAAAAAATAATATATCTCAATTTTAAATTGGTGGAATATATTAAAATTTTGGGTAAAATTATTAGAATAGGTGTAATTAAAAAATTTTCCCACTACCATAGCCTAGGAATCCATGTGAATAACCTTTTTTCTAATAATTTTATCCTTGAGCAATATTGACAAGAAACATTGTCAAGATGCAAGTTGTAGTTCAAGATCTCTATCTCTAGGGCCTCATGGCTGAAAAATAGAATTTCCAAAATGTAAGGTGTGTATATTAACCTATAGGACCACATTATTTACATTTGAGTATTCCCATTTAGGATACAAAGCACTCATTTTGGCCACAAGATGTCATTTACCTATAAGGCAAAATTATTATTTTTTAAGCAAACTTTAGACAAGCATAAAATGTAAATCATAAGTAATATCCACAAACCAAAAAAACCATCACATTATTTTAAAATTATTCTAATTTCACATTGAATCACGCATATTTAAAATCATTGAAAATTTTGTGGAATAGGATTCAGTGATCAGTCCTAAAATACAACTTTTATGTAGTTAAGAGACAGGTTCTTTGCCTCTAATCGACATTTCCACTTATGGGACCTTAAATTCAAAATATATCACTTAAAACACCTCAATATTTTCAATTTACACATGTTATCACCACCACAACCTCAATATCCAAGCAAATACCCTTTTTTGCAATAATTCTAGCCTCGAGCAACATTAACAAGAAACATTGTCAAGATGCAAGCCATAATTGGAAATCTCTCTCTTTGTGGCCTTGTGGATAAAAAATGGAATCACTAACACATAAATATTGGTTATTAAACCTATATGAATAAATTATTTGCATCTATGTATGCTCAGTTAGGAGACAAAGCACCCATTCTAGCCTCAAGATGACATTTCCCTAGATGTAAAATGCAAGTCACAGTTGGAGATCTTTGTCTTTGGGGCCTCATGACTAAAAAATGGAATTTAAAACACATAAATGGTGGTTATTAACCTCTAATAATACATTCTCAGCATCTTATTACACCAGATTAGGAGATGGAGCACCTATTCTGGCCTTAAGATCATATTTCCCTAAGGCAAAATTATTATTTTTTAAGCAAACTTTGGACAAGTGTAAAATGGAAATCATAAATCATATATATGAACTAAAATAACCACCAAATTATTTTTTAAGACTTATAATTTCACTCTAAATACCTTATATTTAAAATCATATATGAACTTGTGGCATATGATTCAATGATCAGTCCTAAAATGCAACTTTTATGTAGTTAAGAGACAGGTTCTTTGCCTCCAATAGACATTTCCACTTTTAGGACTTGAAATTTAAAATAAATCACTTATAACACATTTTTATGTGAAATTTACATGTTTTCCAATTCCAATTCCTTGTAATCTATGCAAATATCCTTTTTTGTAATAATTCTAGCTTCAAGCAACATTGACAAGAAACATTGTCAAGATGCAAGTCGTAGTTGGATATTTATATCTCTGATGCCTTGTGGATAAAAAATGGAATTACCAACATGTTAATAGTGTATATTGACCTATAATACCACATTATTTTCATCTAATTATTCCCTATTAAGAGATGGAGCACCTGTTCCAACCTTAAGATGTCATTTCCCTATATGCAAGTTACAAATCGTAGTTAGAGATCTCTATCTTTGGGGCCTCGTGATTAAAAATGATAGAACCACCATGTAAAGGAGGTTATTAACCTATAATAACATATTATTTAAATCTTATTATGCTTTTTTATGATATAGAGCACCTATTTTTGACTCAAGACAACATTTCCCTATAAGGCAAAATTGTTATTTTTTAAGCAAACTTTAGACATGTGTAAAATTAAAACTATAAATCATATCCAAAAATAGAAAGAAACATAATGTGCCTATAAAATTATTATACTTTCACCCTAAATCATTTATATTTAAAAAAATCTATGAACTTGTGGCATAAGATTCAGTGATCAATCCTAAAATACAACTTTTATGTAGTTAAGAGACAAGTTATTTGCCTCTAATAGACATTTTCACTTCAGGGACCTTCAATTCAAAATAAATCATTTAAAATACATTTGGATGTATAATTTACACATTTTCACACTTTTTTGGCCTCATAATCCATGAAAATACCCTTTTTTGCAATAATTTTGGCCTCGATCAATATTGGCAAGAAACGTTGTCAGGATACAAGTCGTAGTTGAAGATCTCTATCTTCATGGCCTTTTGGATTAGAAAATTATATTTACACCACATTTATGGTTTTCATTAACCTATATGACCACATTCATGGCATTTTAGTATGGATATGGAGCACCTATCTTAGACTTAATATGACATTTCCCTATAAGGCAAAATTGTTATTTTTTAGGAAGACTTTGGATAGACTTTAAACAAAACCATAATTTGTATCCAAAAACCAAAATAACCATCATGTGACTATAAAATTAATATAATTACTTATGATTTTTTAAGTAATTTAATTAAATAATTCAAAATATATTAATTTTTTTAATAAACCCTAGGTTATCGTATCGCATAGCAACAAGCATAAAAAATGCATAAATTGAACAAAACAATGTTTCAAGACCTGATTCAAAATTAAAAATTTATGTTTTTAGGTTATTAAAATTTCATATTTTATGACCAATGGCTGATCTTGTATGAATTTTCTCAAACTTGAAGGTTTGCTTAAATCTGGGTTCTCAGATCTCTAGTTTTAGGGTTTTTTAGGCTTGGAACATGATAACAGCAAGGAATGAGATCTAAAAAATTTAAAAACATAGATACAATTATAAATACACCTAATAATCACATGAAAATATAGATATTTATTAAAATATATTTGAAAGGTGGGTTGTAAGTCTGATGTACCTTAGAAACCATCAACAACCATGTTGTTCAAACCATTCACTCTAAAAATAATGATATGTATGCAATAACAAGTCAATAACTTATCAAATATGGTTTAATAACACCTATAATAGCATGAAAAATATTAATAAAACATGATTTTATTCATTTATTTCTTTAAAACTACACAAACACCCCCGTAACCTCCTTACACACTATTCATCAATACCATCAACTGAGTTTTTCCTTCATTTTATGCTCGTATAAGCCTCCTCCAGCTTTGGTTTGAAATCCATCCATCAAAATTGATGTTTAAACTTAGGTTTAGTTAGTTCTTGACCCCATAAATCTTAAGATGGCATTTCCATAAATAAGATAAAATATTTAATCATCTACATGAATTGAAAGCTTCTCTTAACTTTGAGAATATGGAATTAGCTACTAACGATGCCAACCACATGAAGGTGGAAGCTAATTTGGCACCACTAACCTAGAAAAAATATGTTAATATGTAATTAAATTTAAATTTATATGTAATACCTATGAACCAAATAAAATTTGTTAAAATTAAACACATTTGGATTTGAGAAGTCCACATACCTTAGGAGTTCAATATAAGGAACCACTAGGATAAACTCTAGGCTTTATAGTAGTAAGAATTACTTCATGATCAAATTCATGAACCTTCCATAGATTCATTTTTAATGGCCTACCCTAATATTTTTACAATTAAACATTTGTCACAAGAACTAAATTTGAATAGTGTAGTATCTTCTTATGTAGTTCATAGTCTTCAAACAACTATACATTTGAATTTTTAATAGGATAACATCGAAGCCAAGTTCTAGTAACTACCACAAACCCAATGGGATAGTGAATTTTTTTCCCCATATATGACCATAGAATTCAATTTCTATTTTTCATCTACACCTTAGCATAAGTAGTAGTCTATCCCCTCCTCCGTATTCTCATCTACAATAACTACATAAACATGCCTTACATTGCAAAACAAAACATGATTTAATAACATGATATATTGATATATTTATAAAATTTAGTACATGTATGAAACACATGTTAAATATATAGACACTTGGTTTCACTAGATCAAATACATGGTCAAAGTCATGTGATGATTTTAGCACTATAAGTTTTAATGTTGGTGGAACCTAATAAGTGTCAACTATAACTAGAGGCTTACAACTCCAATCATCCACCCATTCTTAAGAATTACACTCATTCTAAACAAAGTCAATGCATGTAAAACAAAATCATGCCATGTGCCTCATTGAACCATCCAAAAACCTGCATTTGAACTATGAAATGAGTGTAACTCACTTGATCCTATTATTATTATATAATATTCATAGTTTACTAATTGTTCATCCTCCATCAGCCAGAAATATCTAAGAATAATGAAATTTTGTTGAGCACCATGGCCCATATTTTTATTACACCATTCAATTATGTTTTTTACATCTATCAAATTAGCAACTTCTTCAAACTTAAACTCCTCTCTTGAAAGTGTTATTTTGACACATCTTCTTGTACCATCATATTCCCCTTCTCAATGGCCTACTTTAGTTAAATTCCAAATATGTTGTACAATAGTGGGCACATACATCCTACTCGACTAGTAGAACATCTGTGCATTCTTAAATTATGACATGTAGTTATCTGACCAAATATAATGTTGATTGAAAGTAATGTACCTTTCACTCAAATTTCCATAAAACATATGAAAACAATGTTGGTGTAGGCCTTTTTTCTATAGGTTTTGGCTACATTAGCTTGCTTAGGGCTCTAGAGGTCATTTAGGTAGATTAGTATCGCATTCACTGGAATGTGGGGTTTCACTATCTCTCCAACCTATAAATAACTCTCTCACTTTATATTATTCATTTAGTGAGATAGAGATCTATTGTTCTTCTGTGTATTCTAATCTTGCTTTTGCATCCTCATAATGCTATTTTGATCTTATATCATTTGCATTACTCTCATGGAGACTTTCTTTATGTAGTATTATCATTTGATGGTTTCAATTGTTTTTAGCTATGTGATGTGTGCTTGCTTGACTCGCATGATCACTCCACCATGACCATTCATTGATCCGATGATCCTAAATAATTATTTTGTGCTATCATAGTGCCAATCCGATATTAGATTGTCTGGTTTTATTGTTGTTAAGTTTTCATTGAAATTGTTAGGGTATGGAGCTAAAAGCTTCAACTATTGCAAACATGAAGGAGGTTGTTGAGTTCTAGGGAGATCGGCGTCAGTAGAGTATAGTGCAGAAGGCAACCGACATCGGCAGGTGTGAACTGAAGACAACCGACATCGATAGGAGGTCGGTTGACGTTGGTCACCTCTAGGTAGACAGGGACCAACATCGGTCGCCTGTGGTAATTCCAAAACTGTTCGTTGCACAGACAGTTAGTTTGTTAAACTGATAGTTTACATGTAAAGGCTAATTATAGGCTTGAGTTGCATGTCTAATTATTGTAATTAAGAAAGTTTAATTATTGTATGCATGAGATCTATATAATAGACTCATGGGCTGTATTGTAAAAGTGTGCTAGAAAGCCATTGAGCTTGTAGAGAGAGCTAGAGTAGCTCCTCCTAGTTTCAAAGGGGTGTTGAGTGTGTATGATCAGGGAGAGTTGCAGGTTATGCAAGTTCTACTAGGAGATCCACCGGGGTACTGGTTAAAGAATCATGAGGACTTGGTGAGGCAAGGATAAGGGTTCTTCAAGGTGTAGAGACATCTACATGGTAAGTAAGGTCTGTTGATTTGCAGGTGGCAGTAAGGAAAGGGAGATCTACTTGGAGTACAGTTGTGTACTTGGTGTACTGGCAGCATTGTTACTGACTAGTGGAGGTGAACACCAACTCTATATTTGAGTTGATTGTTGGGACCGTGAGAGAGAGGGAAGAAGTCCTTGAGGTGTGGCAAGCCTTAGAGGTGGAAGAAGAAGTGGCATCTTCTTTATTGTATTTTCTTTTGAGTGATTATTAATACAAGATTGTGTATTGTCTCTCATATCTTGTGTTGTTTCATATTTCTAGTTACTTATCATCCTAGTTAAATTCCGTGTTTAGTTGCTAATACAAAGGTAATCATATATACTCTTATTGGTGGAGTAGGATCCTGACAGTTGGTATCAGAGCTTTTGGTTGGGTTGACTAACAGGTGGTTCAGATTTGGTTAGTGTTTGTTGATTACAGGTTACTCACAGGGGTTTCTGATTGAGTGGGAGTATAGCAATGGTAGAAGAAAGTAAGCTATGAATGGAGAAATTAAATAGAACGAATGGTCTGATTGATGGAAAGAAAGAGCAGGGAAAAGAAGATTGTTGGTTGGTAGAAGATCAATGTGTAGAAGCAGATGTTGCAAGTGTTGTTGCACAGGTTGCTCTGGATAAAGTAGAATCTTGGTTTACAAATTCTTTTGCCTCTTTCCATGCAGCCTGAAATAGAGCATCTTTTCATGGGTATGTCTTTAGAGACTTTGGAGAGATTTATTTAGGGGTTGGTGAGCCTTGTTAGATTATTGGCAAACGGGAAGTGAAGCTAAAATTGTAGATAGATAACACATAGGTGTTGAATGAGGTCATGCAGGTACCAGTCTTGGAGATGAGTCTAATTTCTTTAGGAAAGTTAGGTGATGAGAGATGCACAGTAACTCTCACAGCGGATGCACTTGAATTAGACGGTGGTAAGAAAGTAGGTATCCTTTATCTATCTACTTATATTATTGATTCACCTTCTGCTGCATAGATGTGGCTTTATAGGCTTGGTTACATATGTAAGAAGGGAATGCATATTCTTAAGTGGAAGACAGATATCTTTGACAAACTTAAGAACAGGAAAGCCTTGGTGTTCATGGAGGAGATGATGGATAGAGATCAGCTAAGGGGACTAAATTATTTTGAGTAGGGTTGTGTTAATTTGAATAGGGTTTTGACCCAGAAGGAGCTTGCAGGTAAAAAGTCATCACTCACAGGTGAACACAGGTACTGGCATCGGTCAGGAGGAACTAACGTCAAATAGACAAGCACCGACATCGGTCATGTGCAGATCAGCAGAGTCAGTGGTGTTGGGTAGCAAGAACCAACGTCAGTCATATAGGAACTAACATCGGTAGAGGTACACTGGCGTCAGTCAGGTAATTGATGTCGACAGACAGGGTCAGTCGCAGGAAACTGACATCGGTTGGGTGTAGATTGGGAGATGGCTGAGATCAGTCATTCAAATGGATGTTGGGCAGATAGCAAGCTATCAAGGGGTCTCAAATGCCCATATGGAGGTCAAAAAGGGTAAGTGAACCTCATATTCATTGTTCACCTTCTTTATATTACTTGTTGCTTAATGATGGTCAAGAACTAGGAAGATGTGAAGAGGCAATGCAGGTAGAATCCAGAAATAGTGGGAGCTTGGCATGGATGAGGAGTGTGACTCCTTGGAGAAGAGCCAAATAGGAGTTTGTTGGTGGAGTTTTTAGCTGGAAGAAAGCACTGAGAGATGAAAGGATTCCCAGGTTAAAGAAGAGAGTGGATGGATACATGAGATAGAAGGCCAGGGTATATGGTCTTGAGGAAGCTATAGGACAGTGGTACAAGTTTTGACAGGTGGATGACAAATCAGGGCTTTAGTCAATGTCAGTGTAATCATTGTGTTTGTCTTACCAGGTGGATGATGAGTCGTGACATTATCCTGTTACTGTATGTGGATGGTATACTAGTTACAAGTTTAGACATATAGGGTTTTGTTGAGTTAAGGGTAAGGTTAGTTCAGTGGCATGTCATGAGGAATTTGGAGCAGCAAAATTCTTTGGCATAAGAGACATGGAGATTTTGTCTCCAGTGGGAGCTGATGTGAAGAAGGTGTTGGTGAGGTTCAAGATGCAGGATGCAAAATCTGTAAGCACACCAAGGGCTGGACAGTTCAAGCTAAGCTTAGAACAGTGTTTGAAATCACATGAGGTCTGGTGTAGACCTGAGTTTTCCCAAGCAGTGGGAGTTGTCAGAGAGTTTGGAGCCAATTCATGGAAGAAGTACTGGAGGGTAGTTCAGCAGATTCTCAGGTATTTAAGAGGGACTAGCAGCAGGTTAACTTGTTATGCAGGGTCAAGGTCTTCACTACATGGAGTTGTAGGTTCGGATGTGGTAGGGTACTTGGATGACAGGAGGTGCACCATAGGTTGTGTGGTGGTTGGTCTTCAGGAGTGAGCTTGAAGAGGGATACAAGCTAGGAAACAAATTAGACGGTGTACAGGTATAGGTATAGTTGCAGTTGTTTATCTCCAAGTGGGATATTGTTAGTGTGTGGAGCTAAAAGCTTCAACTATTGCAAACATGAAGGAGGTTGCTGAGTTCTAGGGAGACCGGCATCGGTAGAGTATAGTGCAGAAGGCAACCGACATCGGCACGTGTAAACTGAAGACAACTGGCATCGGCAGGAGGTCAGTCGATGTTGATCACCTCCAGGCAGACAGGGACTAATGTCAATTGCCTGTGGTGGTTCTAGAACTGTTCGTTGCATGGACAGTTAGTTTGTTCAATCGAGAGTTTGCATGTAAAGGCTAATTATAGTCTTGAGTTACGTGTCTAATTATTGTAATTAAGAAAGTCTAATTATTGTATGCATGAGATCTATATAATAGACTCATGGGCTGTATTGTAAAAGTGTGCTAGAAAGCCATTGAGCTTGTAGAGAGAGCTAGAGTAGCTCCTCCTAGTTCCAAAGGGGTGCTGAGTGTGTATGATCAAGGAGAGTTTTAGGTTGTGCAAGTTCTACTAGGAGATCCACCGGGGTACTGATTGAAGAATCATGAGGACTTGGTGAGGCAAGGACAAGGGTTCTTCAAGGTGTAGAGACATCTACATGGTAAGTAAGGTCTGTTGATTTGTAGGTGGCAGCAAGGAAAGGGAGATCTACTTGGAGTATGGTTGTGTACTTGGTGTACTGGCAATGTTGTTACTGACTGGTGGAGGTGAACACCAACTCTGTATTTGAGTTGATTTTTGGGACCCTGAGAGAGAGGGAAGAAGTCCTTGAGGTGTGGCAAGCCTTAGAGGTGGAAGAAGAAGTGGCATCTTCTTTATTGTATTTTCTTCTGAGTGATTATTAATACAAGATTGTGTATTGTCTCTCATATCTTGTGTTGTTTCATATTTCTAGTTACTTATCATTCTGGTTAAATTCCATGTTTAGTTACTAATACAAAGGTAATCATATATACTCTTATTGGTGGAGTAGGATCTTGACAGAAATTTGTAGTTTTTATTTACAAAGTATAAGGTTTTATCTTCAATTTTTTTGAAGGTTTAAAAAATTTTGGGGTTGTTTTGAATTAAAAATCTCAAAAACCTTGAGATTTTTTAAAATCCCTCAATCACCCAAAGCAACTAAAAAAAATTGTAGGGGTCTTTTTTGTAGAAATAATCTAGGGTATTACTCTCTATTGGCCGGGTGTTGGATCTACTCTCTGTTACTACATTCCAGATCTAAGGTAGAAAAGGTGTTGGGTATTTTCTTTTTTCATTGAGTTTCCTTCATTTTTTCATTGGAATTGTTATTCCTTCCATCATACTTGGTGTTGAAGAAGGATTTTTTGCTATAAAAAAAATATGCATCTACTGCTACATTGAAATCTTAGATCCAGGTTTATTTTGATGAAGGAATGAGAGATTTATAAGTAGCATCTAATTTTTTGAGCTTGGCACTAAATAAAAATAAATATACAAGTGGTGTCTCAGTTAGGCATCCTTTCTAAAGTTTTTTATACTTTTGAAGTCTTGGCATCATTCTCTAAGTGTTAGATCTACAGTTTGCTCAGCATTTACAATAATTTTTAATTATTAAAGGATCCATAGTTGAGATCCAATTTAGCTTTAATGGTGTCTATAGCTACATATTCAAGAGTGGTGGTATATTTTTGTTAATTTTACAACACATCAACTGAATCATAGTCAGATATAATGTACCCGTTCAGATGTCATTTACCTCTCACAATCTTGATAAGTAGATTTTTGTCTATGCAGGTTGGGATGGTGTCAACTTTATTATAAGATTACATCAAACTCACCACTCTGAAATCCTTTTGCATGATAAAAAAATCAATAAAAACCATTCTAGGTCTATTTTTGCTCTTATTTCTCTGTTGCTACATTGAGGATCTATATTTTCAGATCTGAGATGTTGGCATTTATCAAAAGCTATTACATGGAGGAAGAAAGATCAGCAAGTGTGTGGTATTTAGTGGAAGGCCAAGAAGGTAGCATTAGACTTTCTCTCAAGATGCTACATTAGAAGGTGTTTACTATAACCTATACTTGTCAGTTCAAATCCCTACACCACCCAGGTCTGATCACCAAGCTTGTGGTCTTCCATACCAAGCCCTTAGTTTTCTAAAAACCACCTATCTTTGGTCAAAAGGTGTTTGTCCTTTTTCAAATTTTTTTGAGTAATGATGTGGGGAAAGGAATATTTTTTTTGATTATTTTTTATTTAAAAACAATATATTGTTGAGCACTGAGTTATTTGCATTGGTAATTTACATTGTATTTTTGCCCGTCAAAGATGAAGGGTGAGGCCCGAGTTGGAAAGAGGCCAATTCCCCCTCAAAAATGAAACCATTGCATTCTTATTTCCATGTCAATTACAATGAGTGGTTTAAATGATAGGTAACCCCTTAGCATTAGGTAAATTTTAATCATTTAGTGCAATTTTTATTAAAAATAAGTTATTTACGGGAAATCATTTTATTAATATCTTATAAATGGTAGCTCAAAATTGAGTGCCATCTTCTGCAAAAGTGCATATTTTTTAATTTCCAATGTATCTAGCCCATTTTAATTATAAAATTCACTAATTTATAAAGTGCCAAAATTTGTGGGGCTCCCTGACTAGTTTAGACATTTCTCCTCATATAGATGCATTATTGATAGAGTCAAACGTCCTCCTACTTGGCTTGTTTGCATTTCATGTGTATTAATTTTCTTAATTACACTAATTTCTCATTCTCATGGATGCATTTTTAGTTGAGTCTGACATATATTTTTTAAGATGTGCATTTTCACTTGTGCATTATTTACTTGTACCTGTCTAGACATATTATCAATTAAGTCTGATGTTCTCATATTGAGCATGTTTTGTTATTGTAAACACATAGGGGGGTCACTGTTGATTGTCTTATGGAGATTTTTTATGGGCCCTACATTCTTTCATGTGCACATTTAGTTTCTCTTGTATTCTTGGATACATTATCAGCAGAGCTTGACATCCATTTGAGTGTGCATTATCACTTGTGCACTAATTTCTCTCATTTGACTAGACTCATTTTTAGCATAGTCCAAATTCCATATTTAGAGTGTGCACTATTACTCTCAATTTTGGTCATGTCAACTCCGCTTGAGAGATACCTATTGATGAGGAAGGGTGAGTCTACTCTAGTGATTCTTCTTGGTAAGACTAACTATGCTTCATGGTGGTTGTATATAAAATGTTCACTCATGGATCATGAACTTATTCCATTCTTATATGGATAGATTCCTGAGCCTATTGATCTAGCTCAATACAATGACTGGGCCAATTCTTATGACTGTGTATATGGTCATTTATTGTTGCATGTTTTATGCAATTTATACCACCATGTATAGCACATAGAGTGTCCCTTCACTATTTGGAGCACTTTTTAGAGTCTTTTTAGAGATCTAGCTGAAAATTACATCACACCTCCTCCTCCACTACCCATTATCTCTTTTAAGATATTTATACTCTCACCTCCTAATTTTTTTACCTATAATGACATTCCATGGTAGACAATGTTATTTCTATTGAGCCCCCACTATAAGACAAGATTATGCCAGACCTTAGTTATCTCATTACAGATTCTTCATCTATTTTTGAGTAGATTATTACTCTTTTAGAGCCTTCACAAACTTTCACTTTGAAATAGTATAGTATTTCTAGTATGATTATACACATTGAGAGTATCAATGACTCATATGTTCCTAAGGATGTTCATCTTATATATCTGAGTGCTTCATTTACAAACTATTCATTAGTTTTGATAGTTATGGATCATTACTCTCCTCTTCCCATGGACATTATTTTAGTGAATGTTTCATTTATATCTTCTTATATGGTTGTTCTCTCTCCTTCATTGTATGCTTCTTCATTGCTATCTTCTACAGTTAGTCTTGTGATATTTGATCAAAATTTGGCACATTCGAGCACTAGCAAGGAGACATTTCAGCATTTTTTAGAGATCTACATCATGATTCCTACATACATTCCACTTGAGTGGGAATTAAAAAGTTTAATATCTCATGGTTTCTTTCTTCCAAAAGGAAGAGACAACATTTGTTTTAGAGGGACCTACTATAACATTCACCATGTGACATTTTTCAATCACATTATCTCTCTTCTATGTGAAGGCACACTTCCTTCATGTTTTGTAGGATATTGGGGATCATCGTTATGTACTTGGAGTGTTGATTATTTTAGAATCTTCTTTTGGGGGGTCTTTTAGTCCCTTATTCTTTTATGTCTCTCTTTTGGGGGGGAGTTTTTTCCCACTAGGTTTTCTCCTTTTCTCTACTTTATGAGAGATTGCATTATACATGGGTACCTCATCAGGCCTTATTGTCAGGACCCATTTACAATGAAATATTATGTGGATAATTAGTGCCTCATTCTTCTTGTTCATTTCTTACAGTTATGTGCATGTGTGTGCTCAGTATTATCTTGTACAATATATGTCTCACATAGCATATTGAATCAGTGCATTCACTTAGATCAGTATTCCTAGAGCTCATTCTGATAAACAAACTTACACATACTCTAAATAATGTGTTTGATCATCACTAACATAGAAGTGGCACTCCCTTAATATTTTTTTATTATTATTTATACTATCATGTGAATGCATGAATGTTATATGCATAAAAAAGGAAACTTATACTGAATTATAGTATTATGACTGAACCTCTCTTTGTGGTTACAATTTGTAATTCTCTACAAAGTCAACTACTAAAATAATAATACCAAGTAGGAATGTGTCCTTACTTAACTTGAATTGTTCATCTAGCCATAAATCTCTATGTGGGTGCCTTGTATACATATATACAATTTCTTCCCTAAATTTGTCCATACATTTGGAAATAGGTATTTGTTTTGTAACAAGTTCACACCTTTTAGATTCCTTTCCATCTTTCAATTGATGTCATATATTTATTTTTACTAAAACCAACCAATTATTTTCCAATTTCATGTGTACTCTCTTCATAGGTACAATGTTTAAATTTTTTAAATCCACCATAAATGTTACAAGTTCCATCCAGACATGTTCTGTTATAAAAAAAATATCCATCTCATCTTTCACAAAAAATGGATGGAATAAATTCCCTTATTGATTATGGTGGATCTTCCACTTTGCATTCCTAAAAAATGTTTTTAGTATGAAAATTAAAATGAGCATGATGAAAAATATCATAATGCATCAAAAATTCAACATGTTGCCTACAATAAGTAGTGCATGTGTGATTAATTTTCACATAGAAGGGTTTGGCCATTTCAAAATATTTTTGACTAATAGAAATTTGTGGATATTATTTGATAAATTTAGAGTACAATTGTGTTTGAGTCATATCCAAAAAATATTTATGATGTGGTTCACGGTTACGAGAACCAACTCTTTTTTTCACTACATATCTAATATTACACAATACCCTTGTGTTGCAAGTAAATATTTTAGGGCATTGGTTATATCCTTGTGTGTTCATGAGAGTTTTCCAGAAAATGCCCACAATTCATTTTTATCAACAACATAAATTTTTATACATCTCCCAATCACTTTCATTAGAGTTTTTATGTTTATGTGCAGTGCTCAGCTTATTTGTCTAATCAATCATTTATTCTTTATTTGAACACTTACCAAAGAAGTTGTAATAATGTGTGGGGCAATTTTACCATCTTTGGTGTGTTTCTTCACACCTACTTGATGGTATGCATTATGAAAATTTTCAATAATTACCTTGTTTACACCATTAATATGAAATGTTCTTAGTCTTAGGGTATGCATTATAGCTCTCATCCTATACACTTTCATCGATGTAACAAACAATTGGCATATTTGAATTTTGTTTAATTTTTCCAAGTGCAAGTCCTAAATTTTTTTAGATTTTCTTATCATATGCAACTCAAAAAAAATTTAGGCAATGGTTTCAAAATGTTTTCATCAATTTCAATTAAATACATGGGTCTTCTTTTAAAAATCCTAAGAGGTACTCTTAGTGGTAAATTTGATTGATTTGGTGTTTCCATATTATTTTCTTCATTACTAGTTTCTTCATTTGACAATGTTCCCATATTGTTTTCTTGATTTTTAATTTCACCAATCAGTCCTTTGATGTAATTTACATCATCATGCATATTATCATCATCACCAAAATTAAAAACCTTAAAATTTGAATGTGTACTTGCATTATAATTTTTTGTATTATTTTTTATTTGATCCAAGATACTATTCCAAAATACTCATGAGATTAAGTATTTTCAAAAATAATAGTAGTGAAAATTGGACTTTCATCTTCCATTTTAGGACTGATTTAAAATAATCCTAGGGCATAGTTATAGATATTTGGATTCAAAATGGAGCCTATATGGAATAATATCTAAGAGATGCAGAACCACCATGGGTGGTTCTATCCTGATGGTTGAGAGTAAATGAGTGGGTTATTTGAGTTTTCTACTAGTGTTCAAGCATTTTGATCTACCATTTTTAAAATGAAAATGAAGGAGGTAGTTCAATCTCTAAAATAAACACAAAAGTAGGGAAGGATAAGGTAGGAAAAAATGTATCTAGATCAAGGTGAAATTAATATTTCAACAATCGAGCTAAGCACACTTGCCATAATTATACTATTGTGTGATAAATTTCACTAAAGGTTTTGTTATCCAAAATTTGGCTACTATAAGATAGGTTCACAAAAAAATTGCTCTTTAGCTCATATTAAACCTTATTGATAGCCTTGAAGGTATTTGCCTAGCTTGTAGCTTGTCTTATCATGGTAAGTTATCTTATTTTCATAGTAGTGTTATAGGTCTCCTAAGGTGTCAAATCCTAAACATGAAGTCATGGTCTTCAAGTGATTATATATTGGTTGTATCTTGGTCCTTATGCATACTTAGCAAAATGTTAAGGTAAATTAGCATTTTTTAAGGTATTTTGAAAATATTAAGGATCTAATGTTTTTGGCTTAATTAAAATAACTTCTCATGTTAAAACTTGTAATTAATGTCTAAAATTATTAATCTAACATATAAAACCTTTATATAAGGAGGTTTATGAGAACAAGGTCATCAAATGGGATATGGTTATTCAAGTTAAAATGCAAATAGACATATTTTCAAGTTATCCTTATGACTATTTCAATGTGATACCAGGTGGTGGGCTAGTCAAAAGGCTAAAAGAGTGTGTGTTATATGTATTCACATGTCAAAGGATCTTGAGAAGGTTCCTTTAATGTAATATGGAAATTACAGATCAAAAAATGATCAAAAGTGTAGATCCAATGTCTAAAGAAACATAATCACTCTTTAGAAGGCAATTTTAGTCACTTATATTGATATGAAGGTTCCATATTTAGGTGTAAATACATTTGGGGGTGTCTCTTAACCTTATTAATATTAATATCATACTCAACAAGATTACATAGGTCTAAATAAGATAGTAAATGCATCAAAACCTCCATCGAGCTCTTGGTAGACTCACAGGGGGTAGTTTCATATGATTATTCCATACATAGGAGAGAGTGTGGTGACCTAAGATTTTGGTCATAGTAGGAGGTCATAATTTCCTTCATATTCATGGCATTGGTTCTCATTTTTAACCCCCTCCTTTATGAGCAATCATTAAGACCATGAGGTGGTCTTATACCCTATAAAAACCCTCAAGGATTAATTTTGGGAATTTTGAGTGAAAGTGCAAGATAAATGTGTAAAATTAAATATTTTGGAGGCCCCTAAAACATTTTCATAACCTTCTCACACATTTCTCCACCAAGTTTGGCATTTGTGAATAGTTGAGAAAGAGCAAAACCTAAATGTGAGCTAAGTTGTAACTTTGAAAGAAAGGTGTAGGTAGGTGTCTTGGTTGATTAAGAATATCATTACTCCAAGAGATATATATTTAATTTTAATCAGCCTCTAACTACTATTATCCTCCTCACACCCTCCCCAAGCATCAAATGAGCCAAGATGGTGAAGAGAGGAATAATAACATGCTTTCAAAGAACTGTTGTAGGTTGTAATCTGAGGTCAGAGCTTATCGAGGTCATGGAAAATTAAATTAAGATATCCTAATACATTATAGATTCCTAACATGCTCTTCTATATGTTTACCAAATAATCTTATATAAGCATGAGACTAGCATATATCATGCATAGACCAAAGTCATCAAGTTTATGATAGGTGTAGGTCTCAATGAGGTTCCAGGTGGATATAGGTGTTTGGAGAACTTATAAATGTCTTGATTGAAGATTTTTAAACCTTAATTAAAGCATAAAATATGAAAGAGATGATATCATATCGTATAGAATTTAGGAGATGTCAAAGGAGACCTAAACCAAGGGGATGCAAACATGTAGGTCTACATTAATGATCAAACATGAGCACTTTACAAGGAATGAAAGGCATTTGAAGATCCTCAAAGTAGTAATTGCCTATTATAGATGAAATGGAACCTTGGAAAATATATACAATATTTTTATTCCTTGTGTTATGAAGGGAACTCAGTTAGGAGGCCTAGTTGCATCCCTAAGACTGACCTATAGGCCTATCTAAGAAGATTAAAGAGAAGGTAGGTTGTAGTTTAAAATTATGAAGTTAATGAATCCCAAGAACACATGTGAATTTATTTATATATTTTAATAATATATTCATATGTTTTCACAAGATGACAAAAGGAAATGAAAAGGGCAAGAGGTCTAATTAGACTTAAATGGTCATACACTAGCATGTGTATGAAAATTGAATAAATATTACATATTTAAAAAGTATATTGATTATTGAGGAGTCCAAAAAAGGTAAAGGGTATGTTTTAATATTTTTCCATGATAATTTAACCACTGATAAATAATAAAATATAAAATAAATGTATTAGGGTCACTTTGGTATGATTGACTATAAACCCTAGATTTAAGATTAAGGTAGTTTATAGTGGATTGGTGGGTCAATTAATTGATATAATAATTTTAATATCTCATAATATGTATCACATACCCCAAGGAATTTTTTTATAACCAAACCAAATAGTTTGGTGTATTTTTTACTAGATAACTCTCTTTGAGTGCACTGTTGTAGGCCTAGTCACTTGAGAGGCTAGTTTGTAGGGCTTAGAACTCCACCAAGGAGATGCATGGTGGAAAAATAATTTTAGATGTGTTGGAGAGGTATTCACACTTAAATATATTTTCATTTATATTTCCTCAATAATCATATATATTATGAATCATTGTTAAGAGGTGAAACCACTCAAAACTTTATTTTCTACCTAGTTTGAAACTCGAGAAGCCTTAAAATTACACATGGATATTTCAAGAGGAAATGCATGGGAAAAAAGGATTTTATGTAAATTTAGGGACATATATGCACTCAAAAATTATGGTATTGTTCAATAATTTTAGGCCACATGTTTATGAACCATTATTAAGAATCTAAGCACACTTAAACCTCTGTAAAACATAGAAAAAGAGCCTAAAATGCATATTTTTGGATGTTTTAATGATGTTTCAGTGGTGTGAGATCATTAACTAGTTGAATAAACCTATTAGACCTGGATATAGGTATAATAATCTCCTAAAATCCTTTCAAGAGACTCATATGGTGATATAATAGAATTTAAACCTAGAACCAAGGCTTATGTGAAGACTATCTTTTGTTTGCACAAGAAAAGTAAGGTTGCAGACCTTATATAGGTCATAAAAGGTATATAAACTTATAAAATACCATTAAGGTCATTTGATATCAGTCTTGAGTGGAAATCCAAATGGAAAACATCAAGCAACTAGGCCTAGTTGGTTAATAAGTATATATGATCAATGAGGAAGAATCTTCAAGAGATGCAAGAAAGATTGTGAGTGGCATGTGTCAAAGTGAAAAATTAGTTCAATAGGTATATGATGACTTTAATAGGCCTAACCCATATCCTTCATGTCAGTTTGGAGGTATCAAGCACTTATAAGATAGTTTCAAGTGGTTGGTAACTCCCAAGAAAGAAAGATTAGTTTCAAGATAATAAGTGAGGTGTTCCCCTATGCCAACTTTAAAATATTATCAAGACCTCAAGTGTGCACTTGTGGTGAAGAGTCTTATGGATTGTTTTCTACTTTTCTCTTCTTATTTGTAACTAGTTTTATAATAATTAAACTTATCCATGACTCTCTTTTATGCTACTTTTCTATCTCCTTCTTTCATTCTCTATATATATAGCCTTGTTTAGGTTTTGTAAGGATCCTCAACTTGAGTATGGAGAAGCCTTACTCATTTATATGTATTTTATCAATAAAGACTACTAATTTTACCTTCTTCTAGGATTTTACTTAGTATGTGTGAATGGATAGTTGATCTTGTTAAATGATTTACTTAGTCTTCCTTGACATGTTGTCTTATTCTAAAACCTATATGTAGTTTGAAAGCTTATCTTGTAGGTCATGTGAATATTTCAAGTAAAGTGTAAAGGGTTGAGTGATTTTTCTATTCATTAGTTTCATTTTTAACCTCTTGACTAATCTTCCTAGCCTAAACATCTATCACAACCTCCACGTTAAAATGTTGATGTAAAATATTCATATTGGGAGTAGTGTATATTCAAATTAGTCTCATGGTCTACATGTGCACATACAGTTGGTTGGTAGTGATCAATTGATTTGGTGTATCACCTTGCTAGTTAGGTTTCTTTCATGTCTTTTCCCTCATTTTTCTTTTACAAGCTAGTATTGTATAATTGTGAGCCTGATTGATACATCAAGGGGAGCTAGACCTATAATATAGAAGTTTAGTCCACTTAGAGGTCACCCACAACCTATGACTAATCTAATCATTTATCTCAATTAAGTGGGATTGAATCACCCTCTCAAGGGTGCAAATTTAAGCTATAACATGTTTTAACTCTAATACAACACAATGGGAAGAGTTTGGGGAAGTAGTAATAATTATTAATTTGTGATTCCTCACTAAATAGCAATATTAGAAGTCTATAATAAATGACACATAAACTTCTAAGATAATTTGTAGGATAGCACACAGGGTAATAGTATTGTAAATAAAATTAAAGGAGTTCACAAAGAGTTTATGATAGATAAGCACATTATAATCATTGCATTCATAAAGTAACAGAGCCCTAAAATAATTATATGAGAACTAATATTCACATAAAACAAAAATAAGAGATACTTTGATAAATAAAATATGTGTTACCAAAAAATTGAAATTACATTAATTAAAATAGTTGATTTTATTACAAAGATATCGATGTTGGCTAGCTCTCTATAATTCAAAAGGGGTGAAAAACTATGGGTGAATCCTCGCTTGATTCTAACATCACTTTTGAGCTATAAATTAACCTTAAAATTACAATGCATTTTCACTTTTATAGATAAGGATGGGAATTTCCCCCAAGTAGTGTGAGATTCTCATCTTGGGCCATGATGGCCACCCCTAATGGTTACAATCACATAATTCAAAAAATTGATAAAATCCCCCCTAAGCTTGCCTCAAAAATATCTATAAGGGACCACTCAATTGATATATGTAGGTGACATGGTCAAGTTGGCTACCAACTACTTTGACTTTGCCTCCTTAGCCTTTGACATAGCCACCATGAGGTTAAACTCCTAGTCTAACTTGGTGAGGTTCGTCAAAGGCTCTCTAAAGATCATCTCAACTTGGACTACCAATATTTGGTATACCCAAAGGGTAGCCTCCATTGACACCTAGACTTCAGACACCTAGCTAATTTTTATTTTAGATTGAGTCAAAAGCTCAATAATTACTTGAGATTCTTTCTTTTTCACCTTGGCCACCTTTCCCTTCATGCTCTAGTCAAAGTAGCCTAGGTGCACTCCAAATTCATTCCTATCCAATAGAGTGTCATCTAATTAGAATTACACTAAGATATAAACTTATTTTAAATAAGCCAATATCTTCCTTTTTCCATATTCTATAGGTCCCATCATCATTGTGGCCAAGGCAAGCCACTCCTCTATAGCAATCTTCATGGTCTCAACATAGGTTATATATAAGCCCAAATCTAAAGTGGGAATCAATTTTAGCTCGATAACATGCATTTATTAATCATAATAATCATCTTCTAGCACTTCCCATCAATTATAGTGACCCTCACTAGATAGGCCTAGGTCCACTAGATAAGCACCTAGGTATCTACCATAGTCCCTACCACCTTTCCTAAAGTTGATAAAAGTTGTAGGAGGGAATATTTGATGTGCCTAATTAGTTTGAGAGGGAAATAGATATTGATGTATGCCTCAAGATTTCAAACCTATCTTTACATGTCCTTAAAAATCTTCTCTAATATATCATACATTGCCTACAAAAATGAGAGTGCATCTTCTACCATTTTCTATTCTCCCTTGAGATTCCTTACCATGGTGAGTGAGAAAAAGTCTCGTTGGGTCTACTAGACCATAGGGTTTCCCTCTTTCATGATTTTTTTGGTGAGGATTCTTTGCATGTTTCATGTGGTGTGATCAAAATCCCATTTTACTTCTAGAGTGCCTTGCATCATCATCTCCTACACCTGTGATATTGGGACCATTCCCTAGGTCTTGGGAGGTGTTGGTAGGGTGGTAGAGATGGTAGTGATCGGTAGAGGATGAGGTGGATGAAGAATGGAAGAATTGGAGGGAATGAATTATGAAATTAATGGAAGAGGATGCATGGGGCTGAAAGAGGGGGAAATGAATAGAGAGGTTCAAGTAAACATTTATGCTCACCACTAACTCTAGGTCCTACCCATTTTAGGGGTAATAACTCTTGGGAGGTGGTATTTAGTAGAAGGGATGAGATTAGCTGATTAAAGATAAATCCCTAAGTGTCTAAGGTGATGGAAAAAGAAGTTTGTGGAGCTATAAGAGGAGCCAATGGGGTTGGTGCTAGAGGAGCCAAAGAGACTAGTAAGGGAGGTGTAATTATAATAATTGATACATATATTATGGGATAAGCATGAACTATCTTCCACTTCTTCATCAACCTTTTGCTTGGGTCAGCTTTAGATGTTATTGTAGAAGGTTTCAAGGTGTTGATGGCCATAGGGATCAACTATGGGAGATATTTCATCTTCATAAGAACTACTAGGATGGTCCCATTCACTAGAGATATGTATATGTGTGTAATTAATCCTAAAACAACTGAGGTAATTGATGAAGATGGGGCACTCATAGGCACATGAATCTGAGGAATAGTTGGTAGGGATACCAGGAAAGTTCTAAGTTGGGGAATGGAAGGTGTAGATGGAAATGAAGAAGTTAGGATGCCAAAGATGGTAGAGGCCATGGATGTTTGGTTAAATAATAGAGGGGGTGGAAGAGGCAAGGAAATAAGTGGTGTCATAGGAGGTGGTTAAAAATTAGAGGGAGTGAGGGGAAGAAATTATACTAGTACCTATTTTTAGTCCCACTTTAGGGTCATTTTTAGGCTATTTTTAATGTCAAACCTTGGAGCTTGGGTGTCTTAGGTTCAAGGTGCTTATTATGGAGCTACCTATGCTTAGGTCACTTACCATCGAGTCACATGAGTCTGACTTAGCTTGGACTGAGTCACTTGAGTTGTTGGAAGTAGAGGAGGTGGATCCATGGTTGGGGGAGTTACCAATCTTGAGGGAGAATATGGTGGGATCCCTTATAGGATTCTCTTAGAAATTATAGGTGGATTTGGGGTGATATCACCTAAATAATAAGAAAATATAGAGGGTGTTAGGGAGGGCCCACTCTAGACCTTCTTATAGGATGTAATCCTCATGAACACATCCTAGTCATTCATAGAATTTATATATAGCTCATCATTATCCTTTTGTTGGTAACCATAATTGAGGTTGAGGTTAGTTGAATACTTCACTAAATGGGCTTGGATCATTCTCTTTAGGTCCTAATCCTATGGTCTAGATCTTCCCAAAGCCAAAGATTCCTAGCCAGTTATGATGTTATATAGGGGAGGAAAAGAGCAGTACATATGGTGCTTGATGATGATCAAAAGATGTAGGCATACCTTTTGTTGGTAACTAATATGGTATCCAAAAATGTCCTCCACTAATTGGTAAGTAATTTTTATCTTAACAAGGTCATTCAAGACATGATAGGGTAAGCATAGGGGCTCCTTAATAATTCCCATAACTTAGATGATTATGTCCTCTCATAATTTCCAGTAGTCTCTAATGGGAGCCAGTGAGTTTCTGATTTCCTTTGATAGATGAGGCATATGGGCCTCATTGATAGCATTGTATACCACTAGGTATAAAAACTTGTAAATATCCTAGATGTTATTTTTGTATTGGTGGCCATGTAGTTTGTAGAAAATTATATGAACCATAGATCCCACAAAAACCCATACATGAAAAGTAGAGGACTTGAAAGTGAGTGTCTCATGGACTACATCTATGAGATAATTCATCATGTAAAAGTGTCTCCCTTACCATACATCTATTATGGCCTTGACCATGTTAAAATTAGCCACCCTCCTAGGTTTGGAACCTTGGAGTCATCCAAAATCATTTAAAGTAGGGGTACCCACAATATGTTGATGTGAAGGCAATCTAAAGCCTTGAATAATTAGTTCTGTAGGATCATACCAATTTGGATCTCATCCTTGAAGGTGTAGACTGTGCATTCATTGGCATACTCTTTATTCACCCATTTAGCATTCGATTTCTCTACCTAATCCTTAGGATGTTTTAGATTTGGAAGGTTTCAAACCAAGTCTATACCACCATCAAGTCATATGAAAGAGTGGAGTTTAGGATATTGTAATAGCCTTTGTATGTCATTTCCAAGATATCGATAATCTAGTTTTAGGAGCTTATTGATTAGACCCAATCATGAACACTATCCTACACCTGCCTGGTATTAAGTAGTATCTTTTCAAACAAGTTGGCATAGGGAATCACTTCAAGTTTGTATGTGACTCAGTATAGGCTGCACTTCTTGTATGCTTATAGGGAATCCTCAAATTCAACCCAATCATCATCATTGGTAATTGACTCTTTGGGTACTTGGTCGATGGCCTTGAATAATTTTTTATAATGTATAAATTAGGTCAAACCATTTGGGATCAAAGTGTTCTTATATTCAAGTTTAGCCTTAGGTTTATAATATGAGGGGCCATTACAATGAGATAAAATTTGGCAAAAAAGCTCTAGCTAAAAGAGAAGGTGACGAAAATAATAGGTGGAAGTAAAAATCAAGGAGACTAAATTTTGGGAGTCTAAAGATATAATGGATAATGAGTTTTCCTTGGAATACTTATATAAATACACATTCATTCCCCTGTATTAATGGTTTTTTGTGGCTCATTTGTCATGGATTCAAAATTACACGCTGCTTACTAGATCTAGTAAAGGTGAAGCAACATCTTTAATTTTATAATCAAGGTCTAGTTCCCCACTTCATCAATATCTAGAGTGGGGTAAGTGCATGACCACCTCATCCTTAAAGTCTCATAGGAATTCTAACTTCACACCACTTGTCACCTCCTGACTAGTCCTCATGTTAATGGTCTATACTTAAGCACAGCCCAACACTTCATTTTTATACCCTCAAGCGGGATGAGATGTTAGTTGAGGACATGTGGTTCCCTCTAATTAGCCTCCCATGGTTCCACTTATGCTTCATTTTATCCATCTTAGGGCCTTTAGGGGTTTGCCTACTGAATTGTTTGATTATACCATGTGTCATGTTATGATACATCAAGCTTTCCTAAATTATGACATCTTTTTCAAACAAAAGGAGACTGACTCTTTTGACCATAAGTCAT
Organism: Torreya grandis; assembly: GCA_037957365.1. Taxonomy (NCBI): domain Eukaryota; kingdom Viridiplantae; phylum Streptophyta; class Pinopsida; order Cupressales; family Taxaceae; genus Torreya; species Torreya grandis. The sequence continues at coordinate 563,994 of JARHVA010003995.1, read as the reverse complement.
GTGGTGCTCCCTTATTACATGGGGGTCTATTGGGATCTAACATCTTTATCATATCAAGAGACTAATAACTTTGATAATGGTAAGAGCTCATTGGTTAGAATTGAGCACTTATAACCTTTAGGGCATGCAACATCCTTTGATTTGGTCAAGCTCTCTCCATTTTTGACATCTCTTTAAATACCAAGAGACTGACCACTATATCACTGGTTAATGTGTCATTCACTAGTTGGGCCAAAATCTCTTGAGATCTAACATCTCTTTTAAGTCCAATAAATTATCCATTCTCCTTTGGCATGGGGTGATTGGCTAGAGTATTGATAGCTTCTGACCTAGGGCCACGTGGTACTTCTTGATTTCATCAAGCTCTCCCAGGGTCTAACATCTCTATCAAGTTTGGTAAACTAATGTATCTAACATCAAACCTCTTGGTGTTCATTGATTACATTAGGCTCTCTTGGGATCTAAAATCTCTATCAAGTTTGAGAGATTCATATGTATGGCATAGCCTGCATGGCATTTTCTTATTTTGAAACCTCCAACTACCCCTTAGCTAAATATCCTAAAGTTACTTAGTGCTTAGATTTTGACACATGGAATATCATGTATAAAACATATAAAATGACTAAGTGGAACTAAAATGAATAACTACCAATTAACTACTCACCTAGTTGTCATCTAGGCTCCATAATGCCACATAAGACTCTAAGATATGATACATATGGAATAAGACTTATACTCTAGGAATCTCCAAGTAATGGTAAGCCTATAAAGTTAGCATGTTAAACATTTAAAGTAAGAGGGATTATCCTAACCATGAAGTATAGATAGGATTGGCCTTGGTCTCATTTATAGACCTATGAGGCTTGCAATTTGGATTAATCGGTTATTGTCCATACCATTTGATCAAGGATAAAAACTAGGGTGACATGGGATTTCAAATATTTAGCGCAGGTGGAGCCACCCAAAATGAGAGAATAGGTCTAGGAATTCTAGTTATGTGTTTTAAAAGAGGGGTCACCATTTCTTACAAAAAGAGGGCATGTTAGCCACAACACTATCAGAATTGACAATTGTAATTTCATAATTTGGTATACTATCATTATTCATTTCATCATTATTTGTGATAATTAATTAATTAGGGATAATATACTTACATGAAGCTTTTGCATTTTTTTCTTTTGTTTTTCTCTCTTTACTTATAATTTCATCAGTGGTTTACATTTTAACTTTTTCATGCTATTATGAAATCCATCACCCATGATTTCAAAAATTTATCAAATTTTAAGGGTGGGGATAACAATCCAACTATTAAAAATATACATGCTTGATGTGCAGTACCAAGTGGGGAAAATGATCAAATATTTAGGAAATAGACCTACACTTTTTATTTAACCATGAGTACATAAAGTTTTCTACTTTTAAGGTTGGGTTTAGTGATAAAATTAGTAAAAAATAGACCTTAATCACGTGCATAATGAAATAGAGTAGAGTACATAGGGGACATAACCCTTAATGTACAAAAAATAACATTGATCGTACATTTTTTTCTAATAATATCAAAATTTTGTACATAGTTTTACCACATACATAGTATTAGGTGTATATACAAACACCCCTAAACTTAAACCCTTAACATTACACTCTAAACTTTAAACCCTAATCCCTAAACCATAAACCCTAAACCTTAAATTATAAACCCTAATCCCTAAAACTAATCCCTAAGTCCTAAACCCAAAGCCCTAAACCCTAAACCTAAAGCCCTATAAACCTTAAACCATAAATCATAAACACTTAAAACCCTAAATCAATCATTTGAGTCCCAATTAACATCATTTAGACTAATAATTAGGCTCACATGGATAAATTTGGCCTAAATCATAACATTAACTACCCCAATTGACTAATTCAATTGATTTGTGATGATATGGGGGCTAATGGAAACCAAAAACATAATTTATGTTTACAAATAAGTTTGAAAAACTCAAATTATCATCAATTGCCTTTCTAGTTAGACCATAAACCCTCCACCTTATACTATAAATTGTAAACCCTAAGCCATAAACCATAAACCCTATACCCTAAATTATAAACCCTAAGACTTATACCCTACATATGTTAAGTTCTTTAATCCCTAAACCCAAAGCCCTATAAACTTTAAACCATAAATTGTAAACTCAAGTAAAACCCTAAACTAGTCATTTGAGCCCCAATTACCATCATTTAGATTAAAAATTAGGTTTATATGAATAAATTTGGCCCAAAATGCACTACTAACTACCCTAATTGACTATTTTGCTCAATTTGTGATGACATGGGGGCTAATGGAACCCAAAAATATATTTTTTTCTCATAAATAGGTTCAAGTAACTCAAATTATCCTCAATTGTCTTCATGATTGGATCGTAAACCCTAAATCCTAAATCCTAAACCCTAATCCTTAATACTTAGACCCTAAACCTTAAACCTTAATCCTTAACCCCAAATCCCTAAAAATTATAAACCATAAATTATAGAATCTTAAAACCCTAAACCAATCATTTGAACCCTAATTACCATCATTTAGATTAAAAATTAGGTTCACAAGGATAAATTTGGCCCAAATCATAACTAACTACCATAATTGACTAATTCCCTTGATTTTTGATGATAGGGGATAATTAAACCCAAAAACATAATTTATGCTCATAAATAGGTTCAAGTAACTCAAATTATCCTTAATCACCTTTGTGGTTAGACCCAAAACCCTAAACCTTAAAATATAAACCCTAAACCCTATATCATAAATTATAAACCCTAAGTCCTAAGACCTAAACCTTATACCCTAATCCATAAAACTAAATCCTTATAAACCATAAATCATAAACTCAAGTAAAAACCTAAAATAATCATTTAAGCCTTAATTACCATCATTTAGACTATGAATTACGTTCATACAGATAAATTTTGCCCAAATCACACCACTAACTACCCCAATTGAATAATTTTCTCTATCTATGATGACATACAAGGCTAATCAAACCAAAAAATGCATTATGTGCTCATAAATAAGTTCAAACAACTTAAATTATATAAAATTACCTTTGCAGTTAGACCTTAAACCTTTTAACACCTTATACCTTAAACCTTAAACCCTAATCCCTAAATAATAAACTATAAACCATAAACTCTAAACCCTATGCCCTAAACTCTATACCCTTTGTATCCTAAACTTTAAACCCTAATCCTTAACCCCTAATCCATATAAACCCTAAACCATAAATCATAAACTCTTAAAACCCTAAACCAATCATTTAAGCCCTAATTACCATCATTTAGACTAAAAATTAAGTTCACAAGAATAAATTTTGCCCAAATCACACCACTAACTACCCTAAGTGACTAATTCACTCAATATGTGATGACATGGTGGATAATCAAACCTAAAAACATATTATGTGCTCACAAATAGGTTTAAGCAACTCAAATTATCCTTATTTAGCTTTGCATTTGGACCTTAAACCTTAAACCATAAACCCTAAACCTTATATACTAAACCCTAAATTGTAATCCCTATGCCATAAACCCTTAACCCTAAACCTTATACCCTAAACCCTATACCCTAAACCTTAAACCCTAATCCATAAACCATAAGCCATACAAAAACCCTAAACCCTAAATTGTAAACTCTTAAAACCATAAACCAATTATTTAAGCCCTAATTACCAATGAATTTAGACTAAGAATTAGGTTCACATGGCCCCCAAATCACACCATTAACTACTCTAATTGACTAATTCTCTCAATATGTGATGATATGGGGCTAATTGAACCCAAAAACACATTTTATGGTCATAAATAGGTTTAAGCAGCTCAAATTATCCTCAATTGCTTTTGTGATTAGACCCTAAACCTTAAAACCTAAATTTTAAATTGATTTAACCTAATTAGCATTCTTAAGAGTAAGAATTAGGTTCACATGGATTAATTTGGCCCAAATTACATCACTTATTACCCTAATTAACTAATTAGATTAATATGTGATGACATGGGAGCCAATTGAGCCTAAAATCACATTCTATAGTCACAAATAGGTTAAAAGAGCTCAATTTGGCCCTAATTACCTTTAAAATTAGACCTTTGACACTAAAACCTAAACTAGGGCTAGATAACCTAAGTCCTAAGCCATAAACACTAAACCTTAAATCGTATACCCTAAACCTTAAACTAATTGATTTAACCCCATGTAACATCCTTTAGAGTAATAATTATGTTCATCTAGGGCTTAATTTAGCATGAATCACATTACTTATTGGCCCAATTGACTGATTGGCTCAATTTGTGATGATGTTGGACTATTTATGCCCAAAATCACATTTTATAGTCATAATTAAGTTCCAATAGCTAAAATTGTCCTCAATTTCCTTTATGATTAGACCTTAAACCCTATACCTTATACCTTAAACCCTAAACCCTAAACCTTAAACCAATCAAATTATCCCTAATTAACATCTTTTAGAGTAATAAATAGGCTCATAGGGCTCAATTTGGCCCAAATCACATCACTCATTATCCCAATTGACTAATTGGCTCAATATATGATGATGTACGAGCTAACTGAGCCTAAAACCATATTTTTTAGTCACTAATAGGTTCAAAGAGATCAATTTGGCCCTAATTTCCTTTATAATTGGACCTTATATACCTTAAAACATAAAGCTTATGTTGTAACCCTAAACCATAAACCATAAATTATAAACTCTTAAAACTCTTAACCAATCATTTTAGCCCTAATAAAATAATATTTAGACTAAGAAAAGTAGGTTCACTTTGCTTCATTTTCCATTCATGTGAAATACACTTTATTTTTCATACGTAATAATTCTATGTACATAATTTATATATTTCACATTTCAAACACATGCCTGAAGGCTCAAGAATGGCTTGGATTCCTGAGCATGAGGCATAGACTTGTAAACACATAGTTGAATGCATATTTTTGACTAAAAATAATAAAATATAACTTCATCCATGCTAAACACTATGAATTTGATCAATTTTTTCTTGAAAATATTATTACAACATCGACTATGCTCTCCTTTTTTTAAAGATATAATAGTTTTATATTTTTATTACTTTAAGCTAATTATCTATATTTATTTCTAAGTATTTTTTTTATCACTATATATCATAACTATATATGTTCATCTTTGTTTATGTATCTTTTCATTCATTTTTTCAAACCAAAAAATATATATATGATTGCAAACTAGACCTAATTTTATACACATTTAAAAAAACTATTTTTTTACATTTTTTGAGATAGTTAGGGGGTGCATTGTTACAACCCCTCAAGTTGTACTTATAAAATGTAGTTTTTTTTATTTTTTAAAACAATTTACTTAACATTCATTCCACATAAAATTACTTTACAACATAACCAATCTATAACTTAGAACAATAGTACTTCTAAATTCATATACCTAATATAATAAATTTCTTATTACATCTTCAAGAAAAGGAAACACATTGGACATAGTTATGGCTAGTCCACTAATACAACATCTATTGTTCAAATATAACAGATATATATTAAAATTATATTTCTTTTAGGCATTCAGCCTAATGCAATAAATAGATACTAATCTCTCTAGAGCTCAAGTCATACCAACTCGTGTATCACTAATAATCTCAAGTGTAGTCTCCAAATAAGTACTATAGTGGGGAGGAAGAACCTCATCTGACTTTTTTTCCACACCAACCATGGAGCATCAATCCCCTACATAATTCCCTATCAAGGAATGGCCCTCCTTTTAGGATAGATAGATATATTGGTGTGGGAATCCAGAGAGACATGTTAGTACCCCATCTGCTATAAGATTTCTACTACATGACATGTATCATAAAGAAAATATGTTTTGAACATGATATCACACAACATGTAAATCAAACATATGAAATGATAATGTATATCTAACACTACTTTGGCTAAAGTTTCAAATAACATACGATCACTTGGATCGATCAATTTCATAACACATCACTGATCGGATTATCTACATCCAGTATTGGTGTTACTATCTAGGCTAGTGAATTTTGTCTCACTACTTACTTAACATCATTAATGTGTATTCTAATATAAACATATATAACATATTATATAACTCAAAGATTCATACAAATTTTCCCTACACTAGGAATGGAACAATCTTATTCATACATTTTATCCATCAATGCATAATGAATCTAACACGTGTTAATATTACATATATTACAATGTAAAATAACCTAATCCATAAAATATCATACCATCCAGGTATTCTTTACACAAGGACTAGATTACTTAAATGTCGCCAATAACAAACTACTTAAATAAACAATCAATCTTGGTCCTAAACATGACCAAGTTTATATTGGGAATCACCAAATGTGAAAACAAGTAATCCTAAACAATAATATGCTTTTAAAAATTTAATAACAACTTAAGCATTTAATTTAATGATTTTGGATACAAGTTTTCATTTACCCTCTAATGTAATCCATCATTTTTCCAAACATTGTTTATCTCTATGATCTAAGTGTATTTTCATACATACTTTTTGTAGTTATATACATTCTTGTGTGTGTGTGTGTGTGTGTGTGTGTGTGTGTGTGTGTGTGTGTGTGTGTGTGTGTGTGTGTCTTTATTTAGCATAAGATAAACCTTTTTCATATTTAAAAATGTCATTTCATACCCAAACATATCAATAATTTCCATATTATTTAGTTTGGTAAAGGATTCATAAATATATCTAAACATAGAATAATCTAATAGACCATATTCTCTATGAATAAGAAATAAATATTCTTTTCATTCATGGATTTGGAAACACACACACACACACACACACACACACATATAAAATATCTCATATAATTAATTTCCTAAGTCTCCAAATAAGATGTTGTAAATAAAATGCAGTCAAATCCAAGGTAAAATGTTTCATATCATATATATTATACTTATTCAATAACAAATAATACCAGACCAGATATAATAAGATGTTGTCCTTATATAATAAAATGTTGGTATTTTAAAGTGAAATGTAGGCCAAAATTTTAAACTTAGACTAAATAATGTGAAATGCATCCCAATACCAATCCAGATTATTTTATTAATAAAATAAATTTCTCACATATTCTATTGCATGGTCTTTACAAGGTAAATATAGCCAAAGTAATGAAAGGCCATACTATACATGGAATTCAGGCTTACAAATTGCAACATTGGTCTACTATATAAGATGTTGACTTATATGATTAAATACAAGCTTTAAAACTTGCAATGTTGGTTTACTATGTACGACATTGACTTATATGATGAAATATGGGCTTAATGAATCAAACATAGACTATATCAAAACAAAATGTAGGTTTAAAAATATAACATGCTACTCAAAGTTTATACATTGCCTCTTATGTGGAACATAGGTCAACTAGAATTTAAAATGTAGACTATATAAACTAAATACAAGCTATATAGATTAAATGTAGGCCTCTAAAATTAATACAAGATCTTATAAAATTGGGATGTAGGCCTATTATAAATAATATGTAGGTCTATATAATCAAATATAAAATTTTGGCTAAAAGGAATAACTACATGGGTTATATAAATTGAAACATTCATTATATAAATTAAAACATTGGTTATATAGTGGGATGTAGACTATATAAATTGAAATGCAGGTTCAAAAGCAAAATGTATCCATTATAAAGTGAGACACATTTCAAAGGTAAGTAATATATAGACCAAAGAAGTAATATGTGGCCTATTATAGGTAATACACTTCACAAAATAAATATAAGCTTAGTCTAGAAAAAATGGAAAATGTTGATCTATAGAATTAGAACATGAATCTAAAAAAATTATTTATATAATGAGAATCAAGACAAATATAGATAATACACACATAAATCACACCACACATAAGAAAATAATTACAAAACCAACCTTTTTGATATTTGTTGAATGAAGAATGCATCTTTCTCTTATTTCCTCTAATATCTCTCCTCTAATGCTCCTACCTGCTTCTTCTTTGTCCTTTTTTCAAAACTCCTTTTCCTAATTTATAAAACTATCTACCTCTTCCCCACTATGCCTTTCTCTTTGCATGTTATTCATCTCTCCTTCTAAATTTACTAACTACAATTCACTCCTCCAAAGCCATAGTTATATCTTTAAATCTTTTTTTTAAATTAATATAGAGCATTTGATTTTTTTAATGCATCATAGATTCACATTTATAACTCAGCATAAGGTTAAGTTGACTAATTTAATGAAGATATATTATTCCTAACTTTTAATGCAATCTCATGCAAGACTAAGCTTGGTTTATCTTTACTCACGGTTAGTATATTAGGATAATTCAATTTCAATGAAATCAATTATAACATTGATAATTAATTACTTAATTAAAATATATTAAGTCACTAATTGCTTCTTAATTACAAGATAACTGTATCTCCAAAACTAGCATCTATATAATAATTAAATATTTATTTTCTTGATTTATTCTCAAAAATCAAGACAATTAAAATAAAGGATTATAATGCATATCAAGAACTAAATATACATAAAAATATGATCACTAACAATATTTCCATAAAAATGTACTAATATTAAAACTTGCTAATCATATAATATTTTTAAATTTAATGTGCATGTGTGAAGGGTCACTATTAATTTATTTTATTATTCCCCTAAATGTCCCATCTAGCTCATCCTCTCCAATGATGCTTTCCCTTGTCAAGCTTTGAGATTAGGATTTATCTTGCATCCACCTCGTAACAAGTAGATAATTATTCTGAGTCATCATAAATATCAACCAATGATGCAAAAACTAATAAATATCCACAATGTATAGAATATAAAATATAGTTGTCACATCATGAATACTATTCAACAATATCACTATCCTATTACAGTATATGTCAAAAATCTCTAATTAAATCAATAAATAATTAAATAATAATTATACTAATCCATAGATTCAAAGGTTATAAATCATATGGTGAAATCAAAATGTAATATCCTCCCCCCTAAAATTGGTCATCATCATGATGACACTTATTCAAATAATAGTTTTGAATATCAATAGAGTTTAACAAAATTTAAAAACATAGTATCAAGTATCTATCATGAAAATAAATTCAAAAATAACCTTTAGAATTCATCATAGTCTTCCCAAGTAGCATTATCCTTAGAGTATTGGTCCCATAATACTTTACATTAAGATACCTCTCTATTATGCAAATGAAGTTTGTGAGTGTCAATTACTCTGATTGGTTCTACCATGACCACCTTGGGATCTAGAACCTACAAAGCATTTCAATCCAAAACATGTGAAGGATCAGATATATACTTGTTAAGATAAGATACATGGAAAATATTATGTAATAGAGCTATGTCTAGTGGCAATGCAAGCCTATACATAATAGGATTACCACTTCTAACACTTCTAAGGTTCTCACATATCTTTGGTGATAGTTTTTCTAACTTCTTGAATCTAATCAAGCTCTTTTATGGCTTAACCTATAATAACTCTTTATCACCAACAAAAAACCTCCTATTTGTCCTCTTTATATTAACACAACTCTTTTATCTATCATTGGAATTAGTCAATCTTTGCCTAATTAACTTAATTTTATCTTCCATTTTTGAAAGCATCTCAAGTGCAAAGACTACCCTGTCCTCTAACCTGTCCTAATTGCTTGGTGTCCTGCACCTTCTTCTGTATAGTGCCTCAAATGGTACCATCTTTAGAGATAACTATTATGATTTTTTTATGCAAAATCAACCAATAGAAGATAAGCTTCCCATTTTTATTGTTGATTCATGTAATACATACATATAAGATCATTTAAAACCTAATTTACTCACTCAGTTTGACCATTAGTCTCTAGGTGATATGTCATACTAAAATTTAGATGTATACCCAAAGCTAACTTTAGAGTTACCAAAAACCTATAAGTCATCTTTGGATTATGATCCAAAATGATCTTCTCTAGCAATCCATGCAACCTATACACTTCATTTATGAACCTCTTTGCAAGGGTTGGTGCATCATCTATCAAATTACTTGGTATGAAATGAGCCACCTTGATTAGTTTATCAACAACTACCAAGATCATATCATGCCTACTTGATTACATTGGTAAACCTTGTAAAAATTCCATAATGATCACCTACCACTTTCACTCTGGTATATCATGTGGATATAGAAATCCAACTAGATGCACATGTTCAAATTTTACTTACTAACATTCCAGACAACATGACACAAAATTTTCCACATCTTTCTTGATTCCCTTACATAAATACAAAATTCTAATCTCCTCCATGAGATTAGTTTCACTTGGATGTCTTGAATATGGGTCATTATGTAAATATTTCAACACTGTGCTTTGTATGTTATCTTGATCTGGCACATACATCCTCTCATTAAAAGGCAGAAGACCATCAGTCTCAAAACTAAATCCTTTATACTAAGGATTTTGAGCATTATTAGATAATTTTTTTCTAAATTATTCATAATAATCATCTCTTAGTGAGAACCACATGATCTCTAAAATTACTCCTGATAGTAGCTACAACAACTATATACCTTATATGACTCAAAGCATCAGCTACTCTATTATCTTTACCTTTGATGTAATTGATATAAAATTCATAGTCAAAAAAACTCCAACCAATGTCTCTAATGAGCATTTAGATTTGGTTGGGTGAAGATATATTTGAGGCTTAAGTTATCAGTCGTGAGCCCAAATGGTTTTTGCAACAAATAATGTTGCCAAACTTGTAAAGCATGAATGATTGTTAGAAGTTCAATATCATGAGGGGCATAATTCACCTCATGATTTTTTAGCTTCCTCAATTCAAAATCCACTATTGCACCATCTTGCATAAGGACTCCACCTAAACCCTCTCCTAACACATTTTTAATCACTGAAAATTAACCATTGGTATTAGGAACTCTCAACACTGGTGTTGAAGTAAGCCTTCTTTTTAACTCCTAAAAAACTACTTCACATTTCTTTGACCAGATAAACTTTTGGTTCTTCCATTGCAAGGAGGTAATTGGATTAACTATCTTGGAAAATTTTAGAGTGAACTTCCTGTAATAGCCTGCTAAGCCCATGAAACTCTTTACCTCATGCACATTTATTGGCACTAGCCATTCCATAATAGTTCTTATCTTAGTTAGATCTATAGAAATATCATCTATAAAAATAATACACCCTAGATATTACACTCTCTCTTGGAAAAATGCACACTTGAACAACTTTCCATATAGCTTGTGCTTTCACAACCATTACAAAACTAGTTCTAGATGATTTACGTACTCCTATTCATTCTTAGAATAAATAAGAATGTCATCTAAAAATACCAAAATGAAATGATCTAAATAATCTCTAAACACACTTATCATTAGATTCATGAATATTTCTTATGTGTTTGTCAACCCAAAGGATAACATCATGAACTCATAATGCCCATAACAAGTTTTGAATGTTGTTTTCAAAATATCCTCATCTCAAATCCTCAACTGATGATATCCTACTTTAATATCTATATTTCAAAAGACTATTTCTCTTCATATTTGATCAAAAAAATCATCTATTTGAGGTGGTAGATACCTATTTTTGATAATTTCTTTGTTCAACATTCTATAATTGATGCAGAGTCAAAGAGTACCATCCTTATTCTTCACAAAAATAATTAGTACACCCCATGGTGACACACTAGGACTAATCAACCCCTTTAAAAATAGTTCTTGGAGTTGAGCCTTCAATTCAACAAACTCAGTGGTTATCATCCTATATGGTGTCTTAGACTATGGTTTCAATTTAGGTATGATGTCGATAGAGAAATTGAACTCACATTTAGGAGGTAAACCTAGTAATTCTTCTATAAACATATCATGAAAATATATAAGAAATGGATAATCTTATAGATATGGTCCTATAGGTTCCTCCATTTCATTTATCATGATGATAAATTCTTGGCATGCTTTTGCGTGAGCCCTCTTAAGTTGCATTTCATAAATCTACCTAAGCCACAACTCTCTCTTTTCACCTTAAATTTTTGTCTGATTTCCAAAATCATCCAGAAACTCAACTTTATTTAAATATTAGTCAACCTTGGCTTGTGTTTATAAAGTCAATTGACTCCTATAATCATGTTATATAATCCTAGTGGTGATACATATAGATCCACTACAATTGAAAATTTAGGTAACTCAATTATTGCTTCAACTAGACACTTGTCAACCTTGACTTTTGAGTTATTCACATATTGTACTGACCATGTATTTTCCATATATACATATTTTTTAGGAAACTTTCTAAGCATTCTATGAGTTATAAAATATTTAGTAGCCCTTGTATCTATTAAAATAGAAACTGGATGTTCAAACAAAATACCTGATAGCTCTATGGGTAATGCTTGAAATCCAACATGTCAATTATCAATTTTTACATGAATACATTGCTAAAAATTACCCTACTAAGAATTAGGGTCTTTGTTCCATGAATTTTCCTAAGTAAATTCATGATCATAATGGTTTCTTCCATAATTGAAACAACTACCAGGTGGACCTTTCCTATTAGTTTGTGTGTTTCCCTAAAAATCACCTTTGGATCCATTGCCTAGTTTTCTATTATTGAATCCACTATTTAATTTTGCATTAAAGTTATTTCGATAGCCTTTGGATTATCCACTCCTCTACCTCTAGTTCTTCTTCTTTAAAGTTGGCTTAGAAATTCCAAACATTTTCTTGAACTTTTCCCTAATCTGAGTAAGAGATTTCAGCTTTTGCTCCTGCTTCACTGCCTTCTCAAAAAGGTGGTCCATGGTATAAGATCCATGAACATCAACCTCACCACCAATCTAGGGTTTTAATTACATGATAAACTTCTTGATTATAAACCTCTCATCAGCTTGGTACTGAGGCACATACTTTAGAAGTTTGGTGAATTGTTCCCAATACTCATTCATCGAAGAGTCTTCCTACTTTAGATTTTATAAATCAGTGATATTATGATCAAAATAAATTTTTGGTAGCCATCATGACTTGAATAACATCACAAAGTGATCTTAGGTTGTGGTAGTTTATTTAAGGTTCATTTCCATCATTTTTTTGGCCCACCAAGTAGTTATCTCACCGACCAATTGGTAAGCTCCTTAAACTATTTTGGTAAATTTGAAGTAGTTTCAAATCTTGAAATACTTATCCATCTCATTCAACCATGCCTTAGCTCCATCACCTAGAATAGTTCCATCAAACTTATATGGACTCACCTTTTTCATATCCCTAGACAACTCTGTAGCTACTTAAACTCTCGCATCCTACTAGTTTTCCTACTCAATGGGGTGATCAACAAGTACTTATTAATGTTCTTCCTTGCCTTGGCTATGAACTTATTCTAGAGTTTTGATCTAATCCCTAGTATCATTCATGGATATGGGAATTTGATTCAACTTTGTTGAATGCTCAGTGGCAATCAGGTTAGGATCATTGGGAGGGTTGTTATCATTAACATACAAAGGACCCTCACTTAATGCTCTACTTTCCACCATTCTTCTTTTTCACTAAAAATAAGATTATGAAAATGTTAGTGGACTCATTAAGTCATAGATTTTGAATCTAAGTTCTGATACCACATGTTACAACCCCTCAAGTTGTACTTAGAAAATGAAGTAAAAAAAATATTAAAACAATTTACTTAACATTCATTCCATAGAAAAATACTTTACAACATTACCAATCTATAAATTAGAACAATAGTACTTCTAAATTCATATACTGAATACAATAAATTTCTTATTACATCTCCAAGGAAAGGAAATACATTGGACATAGTTACGACTAGTCCACTAATATAGCATCTACTCTTCAAATATAACAAACATACATTACAATGACATTTCCTTCAATCATTCATTATAATACAATAAATAGATACTAAGCTCTCTGAATCTCGAGTTGAACCAACTCATGTATCATTGATAACCTCAAGTGTAGTCTCCAAATAAGTACTATAATGGGAAGGAGAGCATCATCTGAACACTCTTCCATACCAAATGCAAACCATTGATCCCCTGTACAATTCTATATCAAATAATGGTCTTCCCTTCATGGATAGGTAGATATAACGGTGCAAAAATCTAGAGAGACATGTTAGTACCTTGTGAGTTGTAATATTTATACTACATGACATGTATCATAAAGAAAATACATTTCTAACATGATATCGCATAACATATAATTCAAAAATATGAAATTATAATGTATATCTATCATTAATTTGGCCAAAGTTTTCAAATAACATATGATCACTCAGATCGGTTAATTTCATAACATACCACTTGATCAGATTGTGTACATCTACCATTGGTTCTACTACCTAGGCTAGTGAATTTCATCTCACTACCTACTTAACATTATCAATGCATATTCTAATATAAACATATTATATAACTCAAAGATTCTTACATATTTTCCCTACACTAGAAATGGAAAATTCTTATTCATACATTTTATCCATCAATGTATAATGAATCTAACACATGCTAATATTACATATATTATAATATAAAACAACACATTCCATAAAATATCATACCATTTAGGTATGCTTTACACAAGGATCTAGATTACTTAAATGTCACAAATAGCATACAACTTAAATAAATAATCAATCTTGGTCTTAAACATAACCAAGTTTATATTGGCAATCACCAATTGTGAAAATAAGTAATCCTAAATAATAATCTAATTTTAAAAAGTTAATAACAAATTAAGCATTTAATTTAATAATTCTAGCTACAAGCTTTTCATATACCCTCTAACTTAATCCATCATTTTTCCAAGTGAGGTTTATCTTTATGATCTAAATGTATTTACATACACACTTTCTATACATATATACATTCTTATACAAACAAAAAAACATACATACATACACAAATATATATATATATATATATATATAAAACATAAGATAAACCTTTTTCATGTTTAAAAATGTAATTTCATACCCAAACATATCAATAATTTTAATATTATTTATTTTGGTAAAGCATTCATAAATATATCTAAACATAGAATTGTCCAATAGACCATATTCTCTATGAACAAAAAATAAATATTCTTTTCATTCAAGAATTTAGAAACATATCACTAATATATATATATATATAATAGCTCATATAATTAATTTCCTAAGTCTCCAAATAAGATGCTATAAATAAAACATAGTCAAATCCAAGGTAAAAAATTGCATATCATATATATTATGCTCAACCAATAACAAATAATACCAGACCAGATATAATAAGATGATATATTTATATGATAAAATGTTGGTCTTTTAAAGTGAAATGTAGGCCAAAATTTTTAACTCAAACTAAAGAATGTGAAACATAGCCCAATACCAATCCAATTTTCTTTATTAATAAAATCAATTTCTCACATATTCTATTGCATGGTCTTTACAAGATAAATGTAGCCAAAGTAATGAAATGCCATCCTATACATAGAATGCAGCCTTACAAATTGTAATGTTGGTCTACTATATAAGATGTTGACTTATATGATGAAATGTAGGCTTTACAAATTACAATGTTGATCTATTATATAGGACACTAACTTATATGATTAAATGTAGTCTTAATGAATCAAACGTAGACTATATCAAAACAAAATGTAGGTTTAGCAATATAACACATTGCCCAGAGTTTATACATTGCCTCTTATGTGGAACATGGGTCAACTAGAATTTAAAATGCATACTATACAAACTAAGTACAGTCTATATAAATTAAACAAGGGATTCTAAAATTAATATGCAGGCTTAAAAATTTGGGATGCAAACCTATTGGAAACAATACACAGGTTGATGATCTTTATCTTAGATTAATCTTGAAACTAAATTGGGAGAAGCGATGGCTGTGCGCAAGGAAGGGCACGGGGAAGGGCACGGAGGAGACCAACGGCTAAGCGACCCGCCTACAGCTCCCAGCTTGGGTGGAGAGGGCGTGGGAGGGCGAGATGCAGCGAAGACTGCGTTTTATTCTGGCGAAAGGGTTAAATTGAATAAGGTAAATGGCTGTTTGCTCAGAAGGCAGGATAGACCAGTTTTAATTATTCCACAGGAAACAATTCAGGAGGATATTGAATATCTCTCCTCACATACTTTAATTTGTAAGTTTTTGGGAATTAGAATCCCCCAGCCAGCCTTGGAAGCTTGGATCAGGCGCTCCTGGGCAGTTGAGGGAGATTTCGACATTATGTTGGCAGCAAACAACTACTTTTTGGTGAGTTTCTCCTCTGTAGCGGATCGTAATCGGATTTTCGAAGGAGGGCCTTATTTCTATGAACGGGTAGGCCTCTTTCTTAAGCCTTGGCATGTGGGTTTCAACACGGCTGAGGAAATCCCAGCGTGTGTCCCGGTTTGGGTGAGACTACCCCGGCTGCCGTTGGAATACTGGAGGGAAGACATTCTTAAACAAATAGCAGCTCTGCTGGGAACCCCAACAGCAATAGCCCACCAATCCCTTGACAAGAAAGTTATTACATATGCTCGGGTGTGTGTAGACATGGATTTATCAAAACCTCTTCCTGATTCCCTGGAGATTTGTTTGGGTTCCCTGACATGGATTCAACAGATTGACTATGAGTCCATTCCTTTCAGGTGCAGAATATGTCATGTTTACGGACACCTCCATAGACAATGCCCTCTGGCTGCCAAAGATAAAGGACCAATGACAGAGAGCTCAAAGCCTTCTTCAGTACCTGCTGATAAGTTTCCTGGGAGTGTGGCTCAGCTTCAAAAAACAAAACCTCCTCAGGACAGCATGAGTAAAGGTAAAAATCTTGTTGCTGGAATTGGGGCGCAGGACTCTGCTGATCCCTTTAATAGCGGAGTGGAGGAGTTTACTCCAGTCAGAAAGCGGGCTAGAGGCCGTGGAACTAGGAGAGGGGCTGTGGATAGGCATTTGGAGCAGAGTTTTAACAAATTCGACGCCCTGGATAATATGGTTGAGGAAGAGGGGTTTCCCTCTCAGGCCCTTGGGGAAGCTTCAGGGCAGCAACTGCATTGTCCTGAACCTATGGAAGACCAAGATAGTATGGATCAAACACTCCCAGCTGGACCTCTAGGCTTAGAGGAAGGACAATTGATGCATGACATTGAGAATAAGGAGAAAGAAGTCAAATGGGCTGATTTGGTGAAGGAGGGCGATGCTTGGAAAAAAGACAAAAATTCTGTTCTGGCACTTGGGCTAAGCCAAAAACTTTTCAAAAAAGCCACATCCTCTGGTGCTCCCAAGGCTGGAAGGAGGAAAGACCAGGATAAACTCAAAATTACAGGTGATCATTTGGTGGAATCTGGGGCGGTTAAGACCATGGAAGAGCACTTCCCCCAAACCACCCAATGATAGTGCTATCTTGGAATGTTCGGGGTTTGAATAGCTACCCCAGGCAAAAAGCTATTCGCAGTTTGGTTTGGGATCACTCTCCGGACATTTTTTGTATCCAGGAGACGAAACTTTCTGTTGACTCGTTTATTGCTTGTATGCCAAATTTTTGGCAGAATGGGCAATGGCAATGTGTGGGAGCTAAAGGCAGCTCGGGAGGGCTTGCTATGGGATGGGACCAAAGAAAAATTTTGCCACAACACTGGATCTCTTGTCTCTCGGCCTTGTCAATGGTGGCATCTTCTCTGGAGACCGGGGAGTTATGCTTGGTTACCTCCGTCTACGCTCCTGTTGACATTGTTGGGCAGCAACAGCTTTGGGCACATATCCGATACATCAGGCAATGCTTTCCCTTTCTACCATGGATACTAACTGGGGACTTTAATGCGGTGATTAGCCTGGAGGAGAAGCGTGGGGGACTAAGCCGCTTAGGCTCCTCTTCTGAGTGCCTGCGCCATCATATGGAGATGCTTCGTATTTCCGATGTGAAACCGTCCAACGGACTTTTTACTTGGAGTAACCGAAGAACAGGTAATGAGGCAATTTCTGAACGTCTTGATAGATTTTTAGTCTCCTCTTTCTGGCAATCCAGTGCTTTCACTCTCACTTGTGAGATCTTAGATTGGAGGGGCTCGGACCATTGGCCTATTAAAATTTCCATAGGTCAGATTGGGGGTCCTAAAAAACCTCCTTTCAAATTCCAGTTGATGTGGTTGCGGGATCCTTCCCTTTATGATCTCATAGGTCAATGGTGGAGACAGGGAAGCCCGCCTTATGGCACTGCCATGTTCTCCTTCATGAAAAAGCTTCAGTTTGTTAAAAGGAAATTACAGATTTGGAACAGGACTTGTTTTGGAAATCTGCAGAGTCAGAAGAAGCTTGCACAAGACCAGTTGGATGGCATCACCAGGCAGATAAGAGAGTTTGGACTCTCGGAAGACCTTCGCCTACGCGAAGGCAGAGCGGCCTCTTTGCTGGCGGAATGGGATCTTAGGGAGGAGATCTATTGGAAGTAGAAGGCGAGAATTGATTGGCTTCAGGAAGGAGATAAGAATACGGCCTTTTTTCATAAGTCTGTACAAGGGAGGCGCAATGGTAATTTTATTACTTCTCTTATCACTCAGGATGGAACTCATCTCTCCTCCTCTCAGGATATTAGTAGAGAAGCTGTCCGGTATTTCTCTGATCTTTTTGACAGTAACACATTGATAGATGAAGAGGCAGAAAATGAAGTGCTGTCCTGTATTCCGTCCTTGGTGGATGATAGAATGAATGAAGATCTTTTGCATCCGATTGGTATAGCTGAAGTGGAGGAAGCTTTGTTCAGTATGAAGAGAGGTAAAGCCCCTGGTCTGGATGGATTTCCTGCTGATTTTTTCCAAGACTTCTGGGATATTATTAAGCATGACCTGGTAAGTGTTATACAGGAGTCCTATGCTAACAAAGAAATGTTGCGGGCTTTGAATGCTACCTTCCTGGTGTTAATACCAAAGAAGGAGCAGGCAAATAAGCTGGATATGTACAGACCTATTGCGCTTTGTAATGTTGTCTATAAGGTGATTACTAAGCTCATAGCGCAAAGGCTGAAAGGGCTCCTTCCCAATCTTATTTCGGAGGAACAAGGAGGCTTTGTGGCAGGTAAGCAAATTATTGACGGAGTTGTGATAGCTTCGGAGGCTATTCACTCCATGAAAAGATCTCATGAGAAGGCTATGTTTATCAAGCTTGATCTTGCTAAAGCCTATGACAGGGTTAGCTGGAGGTTGGTGCAGAAGGTTCTTTCTGCTTTTGGGTTCAAACAGGATTGGATTAGGTGGGTGTTAAGCTGTATCACTACGCCTTCCTTTTCTGTTCTTGTCAATGGAGCGCCAACGGAGCTTTTTGGAGCTTCTAGGGGGCTTCGGCAAGGGGACCCAATTTCTCCTTACTTGTTTATCCTTATGGCGGAAGGGCTGGGCAGGTTCTTCAAACACAGAGTCTCTCAGAATGCTATTCAGGGATGGAAGTGGGAGGGCAGAATATCCACCTTATCCCACCTTCAATTTGTTGATGATACTATCTTGGTTGGTGAAGCTAGGATCAAAGAAGCCGAGGCTGTCCGCATCACTCTTGATAAGTATTTGGCGGCTTCTGGACAGCAGATCAATGAGCATAAATCTTCTATTTACTTTTTCAACACGCCTGAATCTATCCAGGCAAGAATAGCTACTATTCTTCGTTTTCAGATTCAGACCCTCCCTGTGATTTATCTAGGCGTTCCTATTGTTGTGGGACGTCAACCTAGGCTATTTTGGCAGAACATTCTGGACAAGCTGAGACAGAAGGTAAGCCACTGGACTTATAGATGGTTATCTACTGCAGGTAGGGTGATTTTGTTACAATCGGTTATTCAGGCTTTACCAATATATAGGAGCATGGTTCAGTGTGCCCCAGCCTACTTTCTTGAAGAATATGATGCTCTGTCCAGGAAATTTTTGTGGAGTGGTAATCTGCAATCTTCTAAATGGAGTCTCGTCAATTGGGACTTGGTGTGTAGACCTAAGCAGGAAGGTGGTCTGGGCCTTCGCTCGGCTAGTGTGGCTAGCATTGCTCTTGCTGCCAAGCTTTATTGGAGGTGGTGCACTAATCATTCGGCCTGGTGGGCGCGTATTCTGACAGCCAAGTACTTTCCGGACACTCATATTCATGATATTGCCAAATTTCCTCTTGAGGGGAGAGGGTCTATGATATGGGAGACCCTCAAGCATGGTGCGCATTTGGTTAAGCAAGGCTTATTCTGGATGTGCCGTAGTGGTTCTGAGGCTCTATTCTGGATGGACTCTTGGGATGGGTTTCCCCCACTTTTACAGTCCCACCCGCACCTCCAAACCATGGCGAACTCTTTTCATCAGGTTGGGTGGAGTGAGGTGAAGCATTACAAAGAACCTTATAACATAGGAGTTACTATTGGTTTCAGGTGGAAACATTCCTCGGATTGGCCGCCTGGAGGCTCGCAGGAGGAGAGAGAAGAATTAGCCCTTATTCTGAAGAATAGAAGGTGTGGAGCGTTGCATGGATGTGATGAATTGGCTTGGAGTGGGGACTCAACAGGAAGGTACTCTGTTGCTGCTGGCTACAAAATTTTGCTTAAGCAAACAAGAGAGTTTGGGCAGTTTCAATGGGGAACGAAAGTGTGGAATCGAATGGCGTGGCCCAAATGTAATTTTTTCCTCTGGCTCCTCACGCACAATAGATGTCTCACCTGGGATAATCTGTGTCGGAGAGGATTTCAGGGACCGTCTATTTGTATGCTGTGTTTTAGCAATGAGGAGACAGTTGCCCATATGTTCTTTCAGTGTTCGTTTGCTCAACAGGTTTGGCACCTGTGGTGGAGCGCGTGGAGAACCTCTTGTAGACATGTCTCCTCTGTTAATGAATTTTGGGCCCGATTGGGCCAGGCTCCTCTTAAAAATTCCTTGCTGCAGGCGGCCTGGGAGGTGGGGCCATCCTTCATATTATGGAATTTATGGCTGGAGAGGAATAGGCGCATCTTCAGGGGAGCGCGGATGGATTTCAGGCAGCTGTGGAACAAGATTGCTGGTGCGCTGCAGGAAACGTGCTTGGCCAAGTCTGCGCTTGAAGTCAATGTGGAACAAGCGGCTGCGGACTTGCTTGGACGCCTGGGAATTGATGTTCCCAGCGATGGCGTGGGAAGGAAACACTTTGGTCTGCCAAAGGGAAGGCGCCAGTTGGCGCGACCAGTCAACAGAGCTGGGCATTGGACGCCCCCAGACAAAGACTGCATCAAAATTAACACAGATGGGTCTTCCCGTGGGAACCCAGGAGCTGCGGGTATTGGGGGAATTGCTCGGGACTGTCTTGGTAACATTAAATTTTTGTTTTCTATTTACAGAGGCTGTTATACTAACAACCAGATGGAAGCTGAAGCCATTCTTGAGGTGGTTGAAGGTTGTTGTCGGGAGCGCCATCGCAATGTCATCTGTGAATCGGATTCACAAGTTGTTGTTAATTTACTAAATAACAGCAATTTTGGTAATACTGATTGGAGTTTACAAGTTATTATCCAGCATATTAAATTTTTTAGTTCGTCTTTGAATGAGATTTCTTTTCAACACATTCCGAGGGAATGGAATGAGGTTGCAGACTGCTTAGCTAAGTGGGCCTCAGAGAATGGGGCAGATTGGAGAATTACGGAGGAGAATCTCCTTCCGCTGAATTTGTATCAAAAGCTGGTCCATTTGGTGGATCAGGAGAAAAAATTGTAATTGGCTTTGCCTGGTTTACTCAATAAATTTTTACCCCCGGTTTAGTTTAAAAAAAACAATACACAGGTCGATATAGTCAAATTTAAAATGTTGGCTAAAATGAATAACTACATAGGTTATATAAATTGAAACATTGTTTATATAAAGTGAAAGACTAGCTATATAGTGGGATATAAATTATACAAATTAAAACACAAGCTCAAAATACAAAACACAAACATTAAAAAGTGAGATGCAGGTCAAAGGTAAGTAATATTTAGACCAAAGAAGTAATATGTAGCCTATTCTAGGTAATACGCTTCACGAAACAAATATAAGCTCAGTCTAGAAAAAATGGTACACATTGATCTATAGAATTGGAACGTGAATCTAAAAAATCTATTCATTAATATGTAGTGTTGGTATTTTATATGAACACCAATTATGCAATCCATATAATGAAAATTGGGCCAAATATAAATAATACACACATAAATCACACCATTTGGCACACTAGAAAATAATTACAAAACCAACCTTTTTGATATTTGTTGAAAGAAAAAAGCACCTTTCTCTTGTTTCCTCCAATCTCTCTCCTCTAATGATCACGTTTGCTTCTTCTCCATCCTTTTTTCAAAACTCATTTTCCTAATTTATAAACTATCTACCTCTTCCCCCCTTGTACCTTTCTCTTTGCATGTTATTCATCTCTCCTAAATTTACTAACTGTAGTTCACTCCTCCAAAACCGTAGTTATGTTTTTAACTCTTTTTTAAATTAATAAAGAGTATTTGATTTGTTTGATGCATCATAGCTTCTCCTTTTTAGCTCAACATAAGGTGAAGTTGACTAATTAAATAAAGATATAGTATTCCTAACTTTTAATGCAATCTCATACAAGACTAAGCTTGGTTTGTCTTTACTCATGGTTAGTATAGTAGGATAATTCAATTTCAAGAAAATAAATTAAACTAATGATAATTAATTATTTAACTAAAATATATTAAGTAACTAATTGCTTCTTAATCACGAGATAATTGTATCTCCAAATCTAGTATCTATATAGCAATAAAATATCTATTTTCTTTATTTTTTTCAAAAATAAAGACAATTAAAATAAAAGAATCTAATAAATATCAATAACTAAATCTACATTAAAATATGATCACTAACAAGATTTATATAACCATGTACTAACATTTAAAACATACTACTCATATAACATTTTTAAATCTAATGTGTGTGTGTAGGATTATTAGCAATTTTGTCCATTATTCTCCAATCATCCCATCTAGCCCATCCTCTCTAATGATTCTCTCCCTCATAAAACTTTGAGGGTAGGATATATCCTACATCCACCTTGTAATAAGTAGGTAGTTATTCTGAGTCATCATAAATATCAACTAATGATGCAAAAACTAACAAATACATATCCACAATGTATAGAATATAAAATACAACTATCACATCATGTATACTAATCAATAATATCACTATCCCATTACATTATATGTCAAAAAAACTCTAATCAAAGCAATAAATAATCAGATAATAACCATACTAATTCATGGATTCAAAGGTTATAATCATAGGTTGAAATCGGGATGTAACATGTACGGTAGGCTATACATTATTGATTATATTTTAGGGTCTATTGGCTTGTGAACTTAGTAAAAATTAAATATTTTTTAATTAATCTAAAATATATATAGGTTGAAAACTAGATGATTTTATCTAACTTTTCACCAAAGGGTTTAAAAAAAACTAAACAATGCTCAAAAAATGATGGGAAGCATAAAAGCTATATACTATGATTTTTCTAAAAAATAGTACTACCTCTTCAAATTTTGTATGTTTGACCTACTTATACTTGACCATTTCAAAAAAAACTATTTTATAAACTTGACTCAAAATGCTACAATTTATGTTCCTATGACATTTTCAAATTTTGAGTTTAGGTGGCTTAAATAATCCATACAAGTTGAGGTTTCTTCTTTTTCAAAAAAAATATGTCCACTTAAGACCCCATTTTAGACCCATAATTCCATGCACTTACCCATTATATAAACATTTAGTTTTGGTATATACAATAGGAAATATTCAATCATCAATAAGGGTGATTAGGGTTAGCTCAGCCCATTACACTTCCCAAGTTTTTCCAGGTTTCTACCCTTCACAAATAGACATAGGGTTTCAAGGAGAAGGATATTAGTTTATGGAGTTTCACACATAGTTAGGGTATTATAATTAAACATATAAAGGTATCACAAGCAAGTGAAATTTAATGTGAAGTCATAAAGAACCTAAACAACCCATGAAAATAATATCCACCTTAGTCACTAACATCGACGATTTTGCCCCAGGCTGACTTTAGTAACTCTACATGTATAGATAATTAGTTCTATATCCGAGCAAATTTAAATCCAAAATATACCCCTTTCACTTTTATAAATCAGTCATAAGTAGTCAATGAACCAAAAAAACTAAGTATCTTGATTTCTTTAAGAATTTATATATTTAGCACATGCCATTTTTTAAATCAACTTCAATATTTTATATATAAATTCATGCTTAGCTATCATATTATAAAATCTAAATGACATTCAATTTTTTATCTTAATTAGGTCTTTACAATCTAAATTAGGGTAAAACACTAAAAAATTACAAAGGATTGGTTGATTTTTCTACTTGTGTGTGAGTGAGTTTTGGTCATTATGTTTGATAGTAGGAAGAGAAAAACTAAGATGAGATTAGGGCACTGTGAGGGCTAGATGTTGGAGATAAAAATTGAGGCTAAGATTTGGGTTGCATGTTATCTCTCCTCCTTACTCAAAGAATGAATTGAATATATATGGAATTTTAGAGAAATTGGTAGTGGATAAAATATACAGATCTAGGTTTGAATCCATTTCCTCTCCTCCTCTATTGTTTTGTGTTTTGGACTAAGTATTTTTTTTTTTATTATTTTTTTTTTCATGGATATCCACTCCCACACATAACCACCTATCTAGTGAAAATATGTGAGATTACCTATTCATAGTTCCCTATACCAATGTCTAAAAGTGGTTGTACTCCCTTGGGTTTGGGGGTTGATAAGGATAGATTTTTCTAATGATGTCATATGGTTGGGAGGTGAGAAAAACCCTCATATTCTATTGTAGGAAAAAATTGAGATGGAATGAACAAATTTAGTGTATCTTATGAAGGTTCATTATGCAAAACTTTTGAAGATGAAAAGTGTTGCAAGCCCTTATTTTAGCCTGTGTGTGATCTCATTATGAAAATTTTTACTTGTAGATAATAAAATTGAATATTTATAATATCTCAATCTTTTATATTTGAAAAATATGAATTGGGGCTCTACCCTCTAGTTTTAGACCTCCCTACTATCAAAACACTCGTATTTGACATCTCACTGTGCCTAAATGCTTATCTCTTAGTTTGATCCATATCATTATAATGACCTAGGTCTCTTACACTACAAAGAAAGATTAAAACATGATAAACATCATTCACTATCAGTTTTATATCCATACATGTTTTATATCCTTATGGACATAACTGACCATAGAGGGGCATTACTTTCAATAGTAGTGTCCAGATCCTTATCTAGTGTTTAGTTTCCAAAATTCATCCAAATTGAAAATGTTTCAAAACATAAGGGTTAGCCTATGTGTCTTATTAAACCTTACCATGATATATTTTTGAAAGATGTGGTATAAATACAAGTTTAAGCCTTCTCAATCCTCATTTAGAAAATACCAAGTAGATGCCTCTAAAATACCATTCAATCAATAACACAACTAAGTTAATCTACCATGTTCATCCCTATTTCTTTATCAATCATATGATCAGTAATACAAAAGATCTAAAAAATTGAAATAATAATCTATGAATGATATTGGTAAAATTATAATTTATATCACTACATGCATCTTCATATAGTATATTAAACCCTTGTACACACACACTCCCACACATAGAAGAAAACTACATAAGTTTGAGGCCTTCCTTAAAGTATTATTTATGTAGGAAACACCCATTGACATAGGGGCATTTAGGGTCAACTCAACACCATGACCTTACTAACCCATTTTTGATAAACTCATTCTAAGGGTGAAGAAGGGTGAAGAGCTAGGGTTTGATTAATTGGCAAAGGATGACCTCATGTATTCCATATCGGAATATATCAATAAAAAGGTGATATAAAATCCATAACAATGAATTTTTTCACATCAAGATTTAATCATTATTCCATACTAGACACCTACATCATAGTCATACACTAGAATCAATGATAGTGTTTATATATGTTGGTAGTGTCTGTTACCACAAAAGTATAATTCTAGAACCTGAGGACTAATCCAACATATTGTTCTTGCATACTTTTCAATTTTTTTCAATCTAGCTCTACCTATGCATAGTAAACCCATTTAATTATCATTTAGCTTTGGTCTGCAATCAATTAAGCATCTTTAAAATTTAGTACTTTTTATATTTATCATTTCTCAATATTATAATTTAGAATATTCATTTATCTGAGTTTGAAATTAATTTCCCTACTATATATTAGTTTAACACCATTGTGCTTGAACCATTTATATATTCTTAACCTTGTCCCTAACGTACTCAAAAATTTAGGGTTAAACATTTGGTGAACCTGACTTTTATGTTTCCTTATGCAAATCCTAGCTTGCCCCAGGGTATTTGGCCTCATAAGGCTTTTTCTTCTTGTTTTTTCTAGATATATTTTATTATATATATGTAACCTAGGCATAACCTTAGATTAGGTGGTGTTTCTATTGAACACTTGGAGCTTCCTCTTTTACCACCTAAGATGGCCCAAAATAATAAAGTGTCAAATCCTATACCTAATGAGAGTGCCAATAATACAAATAAACAAAATTTTGAAGAGGTTATCATAAAAGATGAAAATAATGAATCTAACATAAATAATGGACATGAACAAATAGATCAAGAGCAAGTTCAAGTGAAATTTATTGTTATGTTCGAGAGCGTATTCATAAAAATCTTAAGGATCTTGATTAGATCCTCAAAACTCAGTATATTGGAAACTAAAACAACAAAAACTATAGATGAATAATCATGTGCATCTATTAACCATGTTATCAAAGCTATGAGACATACCCATATGCATGTTTCTCTCCCCTTGAGCACATCATCACTTCATACATCTATTAGGGGCATGAGTTATGTGTTTATACCATTATTCCCTAAAATAAATCCTACCATTACTACATCCTTCATGATAACCATTATCACTTGAACCCAATTATCAGTTTCAATGTCTATATCAACTAAAATCATGTTTTCATTCCCTTCAATGATTTTTCAAACTTTAAATCTTAGTGATCAAAATGTACAAGATCTTATACAAACTATAAAACTTTAGCAAGTTAAGGTTTCAAAAATTGAGCGAAATTTGATGAAATCACCTTTTGTTATTGATTCACAAGATGTGTTAAATAATCCTCTTACACCTAAAATATCTTTGCACCCTTTGCCAATTGGTCTTGTTACACCCAAGTTCACACTTTATGATGGTAAGGGTGATCCTAAATAACATCTCCAATCCTTTTATGCAACATGTCTAAATTATGCATCTAATGATAAAATTTTGACCAAATTATTTCTAATGAACCTCAAGGACTATGTTTTACAATGGCTCTATGATTTACCAATCCAGTTAGTAAGAGAATTCAAACCTTTAGATGGTCATTTTATAGCACATTTTTTATCAACATCACTGAAAATATGTCATATTCTAGAATTTTAAAGATAAATCAAGTAGCCAATGAACATATTAATGAATATGTTTTGAGATATAAAACAATGTTGGCCAAAATGATAAATCCAATGGCAGATAAAGAACTTCAAGACATTTTCAAGAAAATTTTACTTGCCCCATTACACGAGTCCATTATTTTCAAAAATTTAAAATTTTTAAATGAATTATGCCATATTATTCAAGATCATGAAATGAAACTTATTTCATTAAAAAAGATTAAGTATGTATAAAACACACCAAATACATCCAATACCAAGTTTCATATGGAACCAAGCTACATGGCGAAACCTACAGAATCTAAAAAGGGAAAAACCAAAATGGTTAATGTAGTGTCATAATAACCTAATTGACTCATATTATCCAATACACCTAACAAAAAATTATAGGATTACATGAGTCTCTAGCTTTTTTACTTTATAAGCTTGTGGAGTGTCATCTCATATCTCTCCCTCCTCTCGTAAAGGATGATATGAGTCAACCTATACCCAAAGGATATGATGCTAATGTATATTATGACTATCACCAAGAACTTATGAATTCTATGAACATATGTTATACATTGAAGCATAAGATCTAAGAACTTATTGATGACCAAAATATTACCTTTAATGATTCTCCAAAGGATTTAGGGTCACAACCTAGTGATCACTAAAATTCAAATATATTTAACAATCTTTTGTAAGATCATTCTATAGAATATCTAGAAGTGAAAATGGAATATAATGCATGTCCTCATATATCACATTATGGGAACTCATTAGATGGTATTATTAACACTTATACATGCACAATACCTCCTATGGTTCAGAGACCTTTTACTATATTTGATGACAGTGAAATAGTGGATGATGACTTAGATCTTCATTCATTTTTTATTCAATCGTACCTTGACCATCAACCTATGCATAGTGTTATGATCAAAAATGGTGCTAGTGAGAATGTATGTAACATGACATTACTTACACATTTAGGATATAAACATGATGATTTATACCCATCAACCAAAACTATCAGAGCATTTGATGGGACATCACAACACATAAATGGTAAGATTGATTTACCTTTACAGTTTGGTCAAGCACATGTGGTTACCACCTTTTAATTTATACCATATAAAAGAGTATTTAATATGTTATTAATATGACTTTGGATACATAAACTCCATGTAATACCTTCCACAATGCATGGGTGTATTAAATACATTCATACCAATAAGGTAGTCACTAATTTTGGAATTATATATGAACATCCACTTAAACAAAAGACATTTATTCCAAGATAACTAATTATAAAACCTACTAAAGTTAATCCTCCAAAAAAGGGTAAGAAAAAAATAATCCCCTTTCCTAATTATCCCATATTTGAGTGGCCTTTACACTAGAGATATAAATTAGATTCCACATAATCCTCATCTACTCCTACACAGTATACTCAGTTATCTAGAGTTGTTAAACATGTTCTTATTACTATTACTCCAAATAAAATAAATAGAAATAAATTATGGGTCCCAAAAACCCCTACTCCCTATATTAGTTCTTCATTACCATAGAGTCCTATTACACATATGTAGAGTACCACATATTATACCGATCTAGATATGAAACATGTGCATGCTCTTTGGTAGGACCACCAATTTGATGTACCGTATTCTAAGTTTGGAGTTACCTATGAACATCCGTTATATGGGATCATGATCTATCCTTTTCTTTTCAAACATTCCAAAAATACGAAAATAACCAAATATTCAATAAAATACAAAAACATTCAAATAAATTCAAAAATACAAAAATATAAAATAGTCTCATGTTTTATTAGCCCCTTGGAATCTATGTTATTTACTTTGTAGTAGTTGTTAGAACCCTACTAAGTTTGACCCAAAAACAATAATTTTTTTTATTTTATTTTACTTTAATAATCTAAACTAGATTATTCTCAATTAAGATAAGATAATTGATATTTAAATAAATGCATATTATCTAAATAAATGGATATGATTCATTTAGAAAATGATCAGATTAACACATTAGTAGTATTAAAAATTCAATCCATAACAAATTATATATCTATTGAATATTATCTCATCCAATTATTGAAAATTTATATAATAAGATCATCCAATTGTTGGTCATCAAGTATAATAATACAAAGTTTTTACATCAGAGTTAATATAAATAAATACTTTGTTCCACAGAATAAATGAGTATCCATTATATATATAATGTAATCATGATTAAAATTCTTTATTGATTGACTACTAGAGAAGAGGGAGAGCATCATCAAAGTGCTTTTTCACATCGACCACAGACCATAGATGACCCACACAATTTCCCAACTAGGGAATGGCCCTCCTTTCATAGATGAGTAGATGATAATGGTGTAGGTATTGATAAGTCCAGCTAGGGAATGGCCCTCCCTTCACATATGAGCAGATGATAATGGTGTAGGTATTGATAAGTCAACTAGAACCAATGTGTTGTAAGATATTCACTACATGAAGCATATCATAAAGAATTTTGTTTTAATATTACATTGTGCATACATGCATATTAATCAAACAAGAAAAAATATAGTGTTTAACTATAAACATTGATTTGGTCAAAGTTTTTATATAATTTAATGTTCTCATAGATCAATCATAATACACACACACACACACACACACACACACACACACACACACACAGAGTCATTTGAATTTCATTTATTCTATGTATTAATGACTCTAAATAAATGCATGAGAACCTTCTCACAATATTATTTTAGTGTCATTAATACCAAAATTTACTAAATAAGTCATATACAAGATTTTATGGAATTATCATATAGATTTATTAATAATATCACAGTATTTAAATACAAGGAAACATGAAATAATTACATGTTATATAATAACAATATAAAATCTACTATCATGTTTCCTAAGTTCCAATACAACCTATTATCTATTTCCAATAAGACAATACTATGAATAAATTGATTACTACCAATATTCATAATATTTAGGTATTTATGAATTTCATATAAAATACCCCTTTTCATAGATATTAAAATAATAGTAAACACAATTTAGTAATTTCACATTAAATCCCAAGCTATTAAACAAATATAATAACCAAAACATTCATTTATTCTAATCAGCAACTAATTATCATCCATTCAATTAATAACTAATTCAACATATATAAATTAAATAAATACATCACAGTTTGCCAAGTATAATAATACAAAGTTTTTACATCAGAGTTAATATAAATAAATACTTTGTTCCACAGAATAAATGAGTATCCATAGTTTCAATATATATATATATATATATATATATATATATATAGTAATCATGAGTAAAATTCTTTATCGATTGACTACTATAGAAGAGGGAGAGCATCATCAAAGTGCTTTTTCACACCGGCACTTTGATGATGCTCTCCCTCTTCTATAGTAGTCAATCGATAAAGAATTTTACTCATGATTACTATATATATATATATATATATATAGTAATCATGAGTAAAATTCTTTATCGATTGACTACTATAGAAGAGGGAGAGCATCATCAAAGTGATTTTTCACACCGACCATAGACCATAGATGACCCACACAATTTTCCAACTAGGGAATGGCCCTCCTTTCATAGATGAGTAGATGATAATGGTGTAGGTATTGATAAGTCCAACTAGGGAATGGCCCTCCCTTCACATATGAGCAGATGATAATGGTGTAGGTATTGATAAGTCAACTAGAACCAATGTGTTGTAAGATATTCACTACATGAAGCATATCATAAAGAATTTTGTTTTAATATTACATTGTGCATACATGCATATTAATCAAACAAGAAAAATTATAGTGTTTAACTATAAACATTACTTTGGTTAAAGTATTTTTATAGTTTAATGTTATCATAGATCAATCATAATCACACACACACATATTCATTTGAATTCATTTATTCCATGTATTAATGACTCTAAATCAATGCATGATAACCTTCTCACAATATTATTTTAGTGTCATTAATACCAAAATTTACTAAATAAGTCATATACAATATTTTATGGAATTCTCATATAGATTTATTAATAATATCACATTATTTAAATACAAGGAAACATGAAATAATTACATGTTATATAATAACAATATAAAATTTACTATCATGTTTCCTAAGTTCCAATACAACCTAATATCTATTTCCAATAAGACAATACTATGAATAAATTGATTACTACCAATGTTCATAATATTTAGGTATTTATGAATTTCATATAAAATACCCCTTTTCATAGATATTAAAATAATAGTAAACACAATTCAGTAATTTCACATTAAATCCCAAGCTATTAGACAAATATAATAACCACAACATTCATTTGTTCTAATCAGCAACTAATTATCATCCATTCAATTAATAAATAATTCAACATATATAAATTAAATAAATACATCACAATTTGCATATGGACACATTTATTCACTAGATACAACATTTATGTACCATATAAATTATCCACATATGCACACGTATGTGCACACACACACACACACACACATGTCCACTTATATTTATATATATTTAAAACTCTAAACCCCTTAGTTCTTAATGGAATTATATATATATATATATATATGTAAGTATGTATGTATGTATGGTCATACCCATATATATACATTTATGCATATAATTTCTAAGTGTTAATTAATTTTATATATATGCATGTATATTTTTATGAACTATTCATAAATAATAATGTAATGTCTTTATGTATAATCCATAATTACATGTGTGTGTGTGTGTGTGTGTGTGTGTGTGTGTGTGTGTGTGTGTGTGTGTGTGTGTAGACAGAGAGAGAGAGAGATTTTATTCTATCATCCTAAGCTCCCAAATTAAGAAACAATAACTCAATTTTAAACCAAAATATAATTCACATTAACACCACACAACATCTAAAAACCTAATTAAATACCTTTAAACACAAAAATCAAAATATGAAATATTTTGTTGTGAACCCTATGGTATATCGACACACTAAAAACATTCAACGTGAATTTTGTCCCCTAAATTAAACATCCATATCCCCAAAATAATTCAAATTCAACTATTTTACAAATGTTTAAGCTCAGTCTGGTCTATACATCTAACATATCCAATCAAACATATTTCAATCATTCATCTAATTATATCACACATAGTCGATTAACATTATGAAATAATTCAATAGATAATATATTCCCTTGTCTTCATACTCATATATATATGTGTGTGTTCAAGACAATGATCACCTTCAATAATAATTTATATTACTCAATCAAACCAATATTACTCAAAATATAATCAGCACAACTAATCAAACAATAATATTTCCATTTATTAAAATATTACAAATAACAAAATTGGTCCTTTTATACATACCAAACCCACATTTTTAATATCATCTTGGTATTTTATGCATACTAAACCTTGTGGTTTATATTAACTCACTAGCCATCATTTTAAACAAACTAACCTACTTCTTCATTGAATACTCTTGTAAACAATAAAACCCAACTATAATCCTATTAACTATCATGGGCTAAATTTCCAAATTTTCCAACTATATAACTAAACAACACTTAATTTATCCCATATAAAATAATACTATTTATGTCATATAGGTAATTGACTAAATTTAGACACAGGAAACTAATAATCATTTTACACAGTCAACTAAACCTGAGTTAAATTGGGAACCATCTCCCAACCATTCCATTAAACAACACACATAATTGATTAATAAAATAATAACACACAACCATTTCCAAATTAAATGAAGTAAAACACAGCCTATTAGTAATCATCAAAAACCCAATTTTGAACCCCGTATCCAAAACAATGTCTCTAAGCCATTCGATGTTTATTAACACTCATCTATTTGACACATACAAAAATAACATATTTATTTACATCATATGAATAAAATATACACACAACCATGTAAATAAAACTACACAAAGATCTCATTTTTACCAGTTACCCTAACCTTCCATACTCATGTTATACCTTAGTTAAATCATTGATTTGATTCTATGTGGGGACTCCTCCCACAAGGTCAAATCCTTGATTCTCACAAGGTTTTAAAAATTCTAAAACAACTATTTTAAAAAACCCATAAATTTTAGCAACCCAAGTTGCACCTTATTTAAGTAGATTGTTCAGCTCTCCTTAAAACCTTGACTAATATTGGATTAGACTATAGGTTGTGGGTAACCTATAACTAGACCAAACCTCTATATTATGAAGCTATCTCCTCTGATGTATCAACTTTGAATCATTTTCATAAAACCTATTTTGATTTGGGGTTGAAAAGAGTTAGAAAGATAACTGAAAGGGAAAACCTATACTAGTGATGGTGATGCACCTAAATTATTCATCCACTCAATCTTGTACTCCTACAACACTAATGAACTAATAATGGACTAAAAGACTATCTATAAGGCTTCTTATACAACAATGTTTTACATGGAGGTCATGTTGAGTGACTTTAACTTAGAGGTGAAGGGAGAGAGGTCTGCTTTGAGACACTTCCAACTAGGTTACACTTTAAATCTGATCACTAACCTTTGACACTTCATATAAGATAACTCATAAACATATATGTGTGGCAAGGATAGGTCAATTGAAGATTAATACCACTTATGCACATCTAAACAAGCATATACATACTATAATTCAATCATAAACAAGTTACAATAGTCAATTTTATTAATCCAAAAGGTTAGAAAGTTCAATCTTGGTATATTTTCTTCATGCTCAAGATAAGGATCTTAAACAAGGTATAAAATCCTAAATATATATATAATGAGGAGAGAATAATAATAAATTCATTAAGGAGATAATAAAATATCCTCCATCTATCATTAACTCAACATTACTTTAGTTATAACTAGTTACAAATAGTCCTCAAGAAGTCTCTCCATGATTGATGCTCTTGCATGATCTTTGAATGAGTTTTTTAGCATTGGAATGAGGTGGTGGGCCATCATAATTATATAAAAACTTCTCATTATTTTTATTATAAGACTTAAGTCAATATAAATAATCCTTCCTATATTAAAACTATGGAATGTGCATTGATTTCCACTTAAGGAGCAGTTAACACATTCATCAACCACTTAAGGATCAGTCATGCATGAATTGGCACTTAATGATCAATTATTCCACTTAAGTATAAGTTATGAACTTAAATATTAGCTATTCATAGATTGATAACTCTATATTAATTCATCTAATAGCCCTCTATGCCAACTTTGATGTCTCCTTGTTAATCAAGTAGATCTACTAAGCCAATTAGGCCTAGTAGCCTAGTTGCTTCCATTTTATGGCTATGAAATCATAAATTAACTTCAAAATCCTATGAACCAATGATTTTTAAACATGAATTCATTCTTAAAATCATAACATTGGTCCTCTTGGGTAAGAAACACCTGCAAACTTGTCAAACTAGGTGACTAGGTCACCTTATCTTTCACACCTGTAGACTGGTTGATTAGAATAAAGTTGTAGAGGCATATAATTTGACATAAAATTCCTTGAGAATTTGAAACAATTGTAAAACTTCATTATCCAATTATTTTCATCATCTTAAACTACCTTGTACCTTTTTTTCTACTCTTTTTCCCCAAAAAACACTATTTATTAACAAGTTCATATAGTTTCATATAATATGACACCATGGTTATGACCCTATATTATTTTAATTCATGGTTAAAGTGTTTATATTGTGATTCATGGGTGTTTGGGTGAAATAATCTTAACTTTTCTTAAAACTAGTATGTAGTAGGGTTTAGGAAGGGTTTTGGAGGTCTACTATCTTAATGATGGTTTATAAAGTATGGACCTCCAAAATATAACTTCTTTTCATGGATATTTATTCCATATACCCCTTTAAATTTATTGATAATCTTATTTTCCCACGAAAAATTTGTGTCAAGATAAGTATGTAGGGAAGTTGACCATGAGCTCTTTGTATGCATTCGAGACCTACTTATAGTCTTAAGAGTGGTTCATAAACCTCAGCTCCTTAATAAACCTAAACACTTAATTTATTTTAATTTTGATAGGGTGCCTAACTCCTTATAATATTATTTTACTCAAGTCTTCTTGTGGTGAGATATCCAAGGTCTTGATTAGGCAACTCAAATTGACTACTAAGGGTTGAGTGGTTTGAGTTAGTTATTGAGACCTAAATGACCTTCTTATTACTTTTTATTGATTTAAATATCTCATTTAGGACCTAAAAAAATGTCTCACATATTATCCTAGTCTCACTTTACTTAATAAAGTTTGCTTATGCTTCCATGATGATGTGGATCTTCTAGGCCTCAAAACTAGTTTCTGTCAGGGAACCCTAGAACAATAAACATGCTACGATCCCTACTGAGTCAGGATCTTGCTCTACCAATTAGAACACATATGATTACTTATTGTATTAGCAACTAAACACAGAATTATACCAGAATTAATAAGTAACTAGAAATATGAAACAACACAGGAATATGAGAGACAATACACAATTGTATTAATAATCACTCAGAAGAATATACAATAAGGAAGATGCCACTTCTTCCTACACCTCAAAGGTTCACCACACCTCAAGACCTTCTTCCCTCTCTCACTTGGTCCCAATAATCAACTCCAATATAGAATTGATGTTCACCTCTCCAACCAGTCAGTAACACGTTTCTAGTTCACCAAGTACACAACCGTACTCCAAGTAGATCTCCTGCTCTCTGCTGCTACCTATAAATCACTAGACCTTACTCACCATGTAGACATCTCTACACCCCTGAAGAACCCTTGTCCTTGCCTCACCAAGTCCTTATGATTCTTCAACCAGTACCCTGGTGGATCAGCTCCTTGACCTTGCAGACCTTGCAACTCTCCTTGATCATACACACTCAGCACCCCTTTGGAACTAGGAGGAGCTACACTAGCTCTCTCTAAAAGCTCTATGGCTTTCTAGCACACATTTACAATATAATCATGAGTCTATTATATAGATCTCATCCAAACAATAATTAGACATATAATACAATAATTAAATCCGCAGCTCTTAGTCTAAGAATAGCTCTAAACATGCAAACACTTCATTCGTCAACCAACTGCCCGTAATATACTCGCAACTCGAACCACACAGGTGACCGACATCGATCCCTGTCTGCCTGGGGGTGCCGACATCAGCCGATCTAAGACCGACGTCGGTTGCCTTCTGTCTCCTTCCTGCCATCGTCAGTTGTCCTGACCGATGTCGGTGTCTGTGACACTCTGCAACTCTTCTGCAACCTCCTGCAACCTCCTCCATGTTTGCATCAGTGAAGCTTTTAGATCCACAATCTAACAATCTCCCACTTGGAGATAAACAGCTACACCTGTACCTGTATCTGTAGCCCATCTAATTTGTTTCCTAGCTTGTATCCCTCTTCAAGATCAATCCTGAAGGCCAATCACTACACAACTTGTGATGCTATACCTATCATTCAAGTAACCTGCCACATCCGAACCTACATATCCATGTAGTGAAGAACTTGACCCTGCATAACAAGAATCCCTGCTGCTAGTCCCACTGAACTTTCCTCCAGTACTCCTTCCCCGAATTGGCTCCATACTTTCCAATAACCCCCACTGATTGGGAAAACTCAGGTCTACAATAGACCTCATGTGATTTCGAACCCTGTTTCAAGCTAAGCTTGAACTGTCCAGCCATTGGTGTGCTTTCTGATTCTGCATCCTGCGTAATGAACCTCGCCAACACCATCTTCACATCAGCTCCCACTGGAGATAGAATCTCCATGTCTCTTATGCCAAAGAATTTCACTGCTCCAAATTCCTCATGAATTTCAGAATGAACTAACCTTACCTTTTAGCTCAGCAAATCCCTATATGTACAAAACCTACTAGCAAACCATCCACATACAGTAACTAGATAATGTCGCGACTCATCATCCACCTGGTAAGAACAAAACCACAATAGTTACACTGACATTGACTGAAGCCATGCTTAGTCATCCACCTGTCAAAACCTATACCACTGTCCTACAGCTTCTTCAAGACCTTATACCTTGGCCTTCTGTCTCATGTATCCATCCACTCTCTTCTTTAACTATGGGAATCCATCCGTCTCTCAGTGCTTTCTTCCAGCTGACAACTCTACCAAAAAATTCCTGTTTGGTTCATCTCTAAGGACTCACACTCCTCATCCATGCCAAGCTCCCACTGTATCTGGACTCTACCTGCATTGCCTCTTCGCATCTTCCTGGTTCTTGACCATCAATAAGCAATATAAAGAAGGTGAACAATGAATATGAGGTTCACTTACCCTTTCTAACCTCCACATGAGTGTTTGAGACTTGTTGACAGCTAGTTGTCTGCCCAATATCTGTTCCAGTGACCGATCTCGGCCATCTCCTAGTCTGCTCCCGACTGATGTCGGTTCCCTGCACTGACCCTGACTGTCGACGTCGTCTCCCTGGCCGACACCGGTGTTCTTTCTACCGATGCTGGTTTCTTCATTACCGATGTCGGTCTTTCTATTACTGATGTCAGTTATTGTGTGACCAATGCCGGTACCTATGTTTGTCTGTGAGTGATAACTTTTTACCTGCGAGCTCTCCATGGATCAAAATCCTAATCAAATCAACCCTGCTCTGCTCAAAATAATTCAGTTCTCTCACTTGATCTCTGTCCATCATCTCCTCCATGAACATCAAGGCTTTCTAGTTCTTTAGCTTGTCAAAAACATCTATCTTCCACTTCAGAACCTGCATTCTCCTCCTACATATGTAACCAAGCCTATAAAGCCACATCTCTATAACAGAAGGTGAATCAGTAATATAAGTAGATAGATAAAGGAT
This sequence comes from Torreya grandis, assembly GCA_037957365.1. NCBI lineage: Eukaryota > Viridiplantae > Streptophyta > Pinopsida > Cupressales > Taxaceae > Torreya > Torreya grandis. The sequence continues at coordinate 525,557 of JARHVA010003995.1, read as the reverse complement.
ACCTACTTTCTTACCACCATCTAATTCAAGTGTATCCACTATGAGAGTTACAATACATCTCCCATCACCCAAATTTCTTGAAGAAATTAGACTCATCTCCAAGACTGGTACCTGCATAACTTCCTTCAACCACTGTGTGTCGTCCATCTGCAATTTCAGCTTCACTTCCCCTTTGCCAATTCTTTGACAAGGCTCACCAGCTCCTCTCCCTAGGGCTGCATGGAAAGAGGCAACATAATCTATTATCCAAGATTCAACTTTATCTAAGAAACCTCCCAAAGCATCATGTGCAACAACACCTACAACATCTGCATCTTCAGTTCCTTCATGTTGATCTGCTACCAACCAACAATATCTTTTTTCCTGCTCTTTCTTTCCATCAATCAGACCATTCGTGCTATTCAGTTTCTCCATTCGTAGCTTACTTCCTTTTGCCATTACTATAATCCCACTCAATCAGAAACCCCTATGAGTAACCTGTAATCAACAAACACTACCAGATCTGAAACCACCTATTAGTAACCCAACCAAAAGCTCTGATACCACGTGTCAGGGAACCCTAGAACAATAAACATGCTATGATCCCTACTGAGTCAGGATCTTGCTCTACCAATTAGAACACATATGATTACTTCTTGTATTAGCAACTAAACACAGAATTATACCAGAATCAATAAGTAACTAGAAATATGAAATAACACAGGAATATGAGAGATAATACACAATTGTATTAATAATCACTCAGAAGAATATACAATAAGGAAGATGCCACTTCTTCCTCCACCTCAAAGGTTCGCCATGCCTCAAGACCTTCTTCCCTCTCTCACTTGGTCCCGAAAATCAACTCCAATATAGAATTGATGTTCACCTCTCCAACTAGTCAATAACACGCTGCCAGTTCACCAAGTACACAACCGTACTCCAAGTAGATCTCCTGCTCTCTGCTGATACCTGCAAATCACTAGACCTTACTCACCATGTAGATATCTCTACACCCCTGAAGAACCCTTGTCCTTGCCTCACCAAGTCCTTATGATTCTTCAACCAGTACCTCGGTGGATCAGCTCCTTGACCTTGCAGACCTTGTAACTCTCCCTGATCATACACACTCAGCACCCCTTTGGAACTAGGAGGCACTACACTAGCTCTCTCTAAAAGCTCTATGGCTTTCTAGCACACATTTACAATACAATCATGAGTCTATTATATAGATCTCATCCAAACAATAATTAGACATATAATACAATAATTAAATCCATAGCTCTCAGTCTAAGAATAGCTCTAAACATGCAAACACTTCGTTCGTCAACCAACTGCCCATAATATACTCGCAGCTCGAACCACACAGGCGACTGACGTCGGTCCCTATCTGCCTAGGGGTGCCGACGCTGGCCAATCTAAGACTAACGTCAGTTGCCTTTTGTCTCCTTCCTACCGTCATCAGTTATCCTGATCGACACCGGTGTCTGTGATACTCCGCAACTCTTCTGCAACCTCCTCCATGTCTGCATCAGTGAAGCTTTTAGCTCCACAACCTAACAGTTTCTAGGCCTAGAAGGCTTGAACTAAGTTTTGGAGGTCTAAGAGACCTGTAGGTGAGTTTGGGTTTAAAAATACTCATATTATCTATTTTCCAATTTTTTTAAAACCTTTTTTAATTACCTTAATTAATTATAAACTATTTTCCTAGTCTTCAACCCTTCAATTGTGCACCTAGTCTCATCCATGACTGCTAGTAAACTAGGGTCCATTTGTGATAGAATAGTGATTATTTCCATTATTTAAATGACATTTATAATAGAATTTATAGTTTTACATATTCACAATTATATTATTTACCAAAATTTAGAACCTAACTCCACCTTTATATGTTCTAAAACCATAAATTCTGCCAAAATTGGCTTTTAGGCATTGATTATGGGTGTAGACTATGTATGTAGATGCATGAACCTTATATTTACAATCATTCACACTATATTATTGACCTAAAACTGATTAAATATACTATATTAATTGTTTATTATACAACTTAGTGTTCATTATCTCACACTAGCCTTCTTTTTAGGCTTAACTGCATATCTAGAATTGTAGCCTATGTATGCTTTTAAGGAGTGACTTGACTATATTTTATGCTTATCTGGGCTCATGAACTTGACTTAAGCCTTTAAAATTTATTTAAACCTAATATAATATTTAATAATCTCTTAAACACTCTCAAATACCTCCTTCCTTCACCATATTACACCTTTAATTCACATATGGTTCCACCATTTCTATTCTTAACTCAAACTCTACCTTCACCTAGGTTTTTGACTCGATTCCTTAAATTTGAATGGATGGAATGAGTATGGTTAATACCTTTAGTACACCCACTTATACCTTTCTCACCACTCATCTTGAAACCTTTCCATCATTCATTCTCACCTAAGATCAAAACCTTGATCTTCAACCTTAAAAACTCAATCATTAAGAATTTTTGGAAACTTTGCTATATGGACTAAGTACCATGTCACTGGTATCATGTTATAATATGTGAATTGGATACTTGAATGAGAAATTATATATTATAATTGTTTTAAATTTTATTTATTCACCTTCCATAGAACCCTCCACTACTGATTAACTTGAATCCAACCTTTAGTTCATACCACTATCTAAGCTAAGATGGTATGGTTGTAGGTGGTCTTTTGGTGTCAAACTGAGGTGAAATATCCAAAAATAGGGGTATTTATATTTAAGGTGAATTTATCCCTTAAATATTATCCATTATCTCTTCATAGTATCATGTAGTATCTATAAAATTCCTAGGTTCTTATTCTCATCCCATTACTTACCATGGCTTGCCCTTAGTTGACTATCATCTATTTAGAATATTATTGTAGGTGTCTATCTAGGCATTCCTCTACCATAACCTTTTAGTGACAAACTCTTTTATATTTCCCTAATGTCTTTCTAAACTTTATGTTCTTCATAATACTTTATTGACCCTCTTTAACCTTGAACTCCTATAGAATATAATTTTAGTTTCACCATTGTGCATGAGGAGACATGGAGATGGTTGCAGGTGACTGTTGAGCTTTTCATGAGATATTAGTTTGATGATTTGATGAGGTGAGTTGTCAAAGACTCAACCTTGAAACTTTTATCACTCATTTGAAACCATTTCACTATTCATTTCATTCAAATTGAAGGCTTTAATCTTCACTCAACAACCTATGCACTTTGAGAAGCTTTCACACTCCATTGTACAGACTGAGATAGTCTAATCATGGTATACAAGATGTATGCATTTAAAAAGGGTTGATGATGTTATTTTAGTACTTTAATCCTATTCAATTTACCTTACAAGCTTTTCTCACTCACTATGACCTTTCAAAAGACTCTTCTAGCACATTTTGACAATTTTTAGGTTGTTTGATGTAGGTGGTCACCTGACACCCCTGTATAAATTTTAAACAAGTTGATAATTTTATTTCAATGATGCAAAATGGGTAAAAAAAACTTTTTGCCTCACTTTTGATCCATTTTTATTGAAGGATCATGATTTTTTTCATAATTTTAGTAGAATGGAGAAGAATCAAAGAACACAAGCTACCTTAACTTTTACAAAACTACCTTAAAAATTGATAATAAGGAGAATTTTCAAGTTATGTCTCCATCTCTTGATTATCCTTATTGGATTGCACTAGGATCATGTTGGTCTTCTTGACTTGTTTGACTAATCCCTACCCTAGAGTCATTGATCTTCATTATGGTAAATCTCCATGATCATTCAAGATCCCTTTTCATTCTGAGGTGGAACTCCAATTGTTGTAGGTGAAGGTCTATTATTCTATCATGGATTAAGGATGTATAACACATATTCATGACTATAATGATACCTAACACCTATAGAGATATCAAAGCATTGGATTCATGATGTGAAAATGGATAATAATAATATGATGATAATGAAAAATGGAAAATGAGAATGGAGATGAAGTGATAAGCTCTATAACTATGGTGAATGATAGTGTGAAAGACATGAAAATGAAAATGAAACAAGGAAATGGAAAGGAACATGAATCCACAATCCAAAAATCTAAGCCATGATAATTTGATAAACTTTAATGAAGGACATTTTCCAATAATTAAACCTTACAGATAAAGTCGTAATGAATCTTGACACTCTTTGATCCATCATGAACCCTACAACCTCTCCAACCTACCTACAGACTATAGATTTGGAATTATATGTCTTATTGAGATCTATATAACCTCACATGTGTGGAATGAATTTGAATAATGTCATGTAAATTTGGTTTAAACTCCTAAAAATATCCATAAACTTCCATTTTTTGTCATCATGCTCAAAAGAGGAAAAAACTTGGAAAATTGGTTGTTTACCTAAATGAAGAAGCCATAGTGAGTGCCTTAACTTGTAAATAATTTTCCATAAGTGAGAGATATATAAACTAAAAACAAATTCCCAAACATGGAATCTCTCTTATACCCCTTCCTCTTCCCAAAATTATATATCTTGATATTCTCTCTCATAGTCGTATCATCTGAAAACCTAAAGGACTTTCTCAAGTTGCAAAGAAGCTTGGTGGTGTAATAAAACCAGTTTTGAGCCTATTTGAGATCATTTTTCCATGAATCTTATTATAATCCCCTGTCATGACTCCATCTACAAACTTCTGGCCTCTATTGTATGGAAAAATTTGTACAGGTCCATACTTTCTACATGAAACACATGAAAATAATCTTTCTCTTGCATTTTTTCCACACTTTAAGATTTGAACCACCAATATAGGGTAAAATGTGGAATATTATGAGTCAAATGTTATGTTAAAACAAGAAATAAGTCTTTTAATAGCAAAAGGGGGACAAATTTCACACGTGAGAACTCTTTGGAGGCCAAACTATGCTTTAAGCTTACATGAGGAGATACTTCCAAAGCATAAGACATTTAAATTAAATAAATGACATGAATTTTAAGGTTATTAAAGGTATAATGAATTATTTCGTGGCTTTTTGACTCCAAATTTATTATTTAAAGGATTAAAACCTCTCTTTTAGGCAATATATACAGCTTCATAAAGGAGATTTGCCACTGAATGTCATAAAGAGTATGTTATAGCTTTATAAAAGGTTTCAAATATAATTATATGTATTTTTATCACACTTAAAATCTTATAACCATCCCCATACCTTACATATATTGAATATGCTATAGAATTTCATGATGAGTCATTAACTGCCCTCTTCACCATCTTCATCAAAGCACTTTTAGATTATAAGAGTACTGTAATTCCTTTTCAAAGACATCCAAACATTATCAAACATCATAATGAAACTTTACATCAATTGAAATGAGACATGACAATGACAATACATTGAGACTTACTCCCTTCACTTGACAATCAATGAACACTATGAAGATCAAACGCATTATCTAAGGACCTAGGACATCTAGGACATATGGTAATCACAAACAGACTCAATGACACCTCTAGGATTGTTTGAATGACTTAAAGAAGAAAATAGGAGACATAATGAGTTAGGATATCATCATGTAAAGGATTAAGTGGATGCCATGAAAAGTTTTTAGTTATTGGGGTTGGCATTTGGCCTTGGCAAGCCAAATTTCTAATAATAACCATTTTATATATTAAATGTAAAACATCTATATAGGATTTTAGGGTAAACCAAATAATAAACCCTACCTATAAAGTTCCCCTAAAGTATATTTTTATCTTTTGACCATGAATTGAATCTTTTTTCTATCTCCTCTCTATTAACCATGGCCTCCTCACATTCCAAAAAGCCCATCATCTTTTATTATTTTCATATCCATCTTCATGACACACAAAGCCCTTAATTTCATGGTTAACCCTTATCCATCCATAAATTCCCAATAATTACTTGTCATAACACCAAAAATTCTTTCCATACCTCAATAACTCATATCTTCAATCGTCAAAACCATAAATTCACCTATTATCCCCAACTCAACTTACAGTTGAACCCTAACTCTCCTAAGTTTCACAGCTTGACCAAGTAAAAAAACTAAATGATGACTCCTAACTAGGGTTCATAAATGCATTTTTCAATAAACATAATAATTATTTTAATAATAATTTGAATGCTTATCAAAAACTTTAACATTAAACAACAAAGTTTCATACCTAGTTAACCCCTTAGGTGTTCAAAAACCATGTCACCCTAATTACTATGGGTTAGGAGTTTTCATAGGAAAAAAACATGTAGATTAATCTCTTATTAGTTAAAAATAAGAAAACATAAGAACAAACATGCAATAATACTAAACCCTCTTGCCTAAACTCTAAGGGGGATCATTACATGATAAGAAAAGGTACAAAAAAGAGATGAAGACAATATAAATTCTTACCTCCCTTGTCACACATGGTGTTTATTTCTTGGTATAAGAATGTTAATGCTTTAATTATGATGATTTTAGTCTCTTATAAATTCTCATCCATGGAGGTAACATCTCTCCAATGTCACTTGTGGCTTCTTGTTAAAGTTTGGCACAATTTTGGCATAATAACTTTACTCTTAAAGACTTCAAGAAAGTATTCCTATAGAATAACCCTACACACAAAAGCTTATGAATCAATAGAGTGGTCACTTATATTTATATCTTAGATAACTATCTCTAACTATGGGTGTGTTAGGTTACATTATAACTTAGGTTGACTTAAAATTAACCTTGGTTAGTTCAATCTAACTGTAGGAGGGTTAAAGTCACTCATGAAATATTGACACCTCTATTTCTAATATTTATAAGGCATGAAAACTCACTTTAGATATTTGTGAGATGTGAGTCATATTTTTTAATATTAATGAGATAAAAAAATACTTTATTAGCTCATTTGACTCTTTGACTTCATTTTTTAGCACAAATTCCTTTTTAGTTAATGAAATTCACTAATTTGATTTGGATTTTGTGCTTAGGAAAGTTAATTAGGATTTACAATATAATTAGTCTTGTTTAGTGTTTTTTAATTTTTGGCAATTGATTTTAATGTCATGAATTAATAGATTAACATGCCAAAGTGCCAAATTACTAAGTCATAATTTGACTAGGGTTAGAACCTAACTAGGTTAGTATTGTATATGACGTAATACATCATTTAATCTATCCTCATCATGTTTTTGGGAAATTAAATCCCTTATATAGACAAATTTAGGCAATTCAAGTGATTTTTAGGCTGAGAATATGTCATTTGCTAGAAATTGAACTGGATCTTGATTTAAGTATGGAGGTGGTCAAAATTAGGTGTCTACAATTTCACCCTACTTTAGAAGGCATTACAAGACACAGGCATAGTAAAATATTTTCAAAAAATGAATAAGTTTCTAATATAAATGGTTAATGTCCTAAAGAATGGGTGGTAATCCCATGATTCCCCCTTAGGGGAGCAAGCAACAAAAATATAGTCATCGAATATTCCCTTGAAATGAAGGAAACATTATGATCTATATGGTAATGGGGGTGTGATTACTACATTACCCAAAGGTGGTTATAAATAGAAATATTGGTAGAGTTACTAATTTTCCCAAAATTAGTTATAATCAAGAACAAAGGGTGTGACACTGGTTTTCCCAAAGGTGGTTATAAGTAGTGGTACTGATGGATGCCCCAGCAAGGTAGTGAGATAGATACTGATTTTCCCAAAGGTGGTTATAAATATCAACCAAATATGAAACACTAATTTACCCAAAAGCAATTATAATCAGGATAGGAAAAATAAGAAACATGGATTTGCCCAAAGTCAGTTATAACTAGGAATGAAAAGGGAAACATATTGTTTTACCCAAAGGTAGTTATAATTAGGAACACATACATTGGCAAAGGATAACAACACATGTCTAGCCTAAAAGTGAGTTCAAAAATACACATTCGAACAAACATGAGAGATAGGATAAGAAATTATGGGTCTCAGATGGAGGCCCAAAATGATGGTGTTACTAAAGGATAACAACATATTTCTATCCTAAATGTGAGTTTGAAGATGCATGTTCGAACAAACATGAGAGATAAGCTAAAACATCATGTTATGAAATAGGTATCAAAGGGAGGCCCAAAAATTTGTTGGAAAAGGAAAATAACACATTTTTAGCCTAAATGTGATTTTGAAGATGTGTGTTCGAACAAACATGATATATAAGCTAAAAAATCATGTTGTGAAATAGGTCTCAGAGGGAGGCCCAAAAATATGGTTAAGATTAGTGGATGTTCTTTTGAAATTATCATCATAGTATGTTTTATGACTCATATGGATGCTTATGTAGAGATGTTCCTCTATATAAACATATAATAAATCATTTATTGTACTTCTTTATTACTCAGGAATTGAGTCATGTGTGAGGTTTGTTGATTGGTTTGTGACCATCAGAGAGATGCTACCATTTCTAGAAGACATCATGAGCATGAATTTGTTGTAGCTTGTGATATTATCCATGATAGTAATGGATAACTAAAATGGAAATATATACCATAAGCATGGAAAACTTAAGTTAAATATAAATATAAACAACTAAGGAATAAGATATGTATAATCAAATCCCAAGTGTAAATATAATAAATAAATCACGTGTAAGACTAAATAAAAAAGTTAAAAACTGAAGTACATGATATGAATAATCAATACTTTAATGTAAACAAAATTTACTAATCTTATGGCAATCAAGAAGCAAACAATAAACAAACAAACAAAAAGATTTTATATATATATAATAAAAAAATACAACAAAACACCAATAAAGACACAAAAAAAACAAATAAAGTGAACAAAACAATCAAATCAACTAAACAAATAAAAATGTAGTAAACTAACTATTGTAAACACACAAAAACAAACAAATGACAAGACATAAACAATGGCTAATCACATTGTTAGTGCAAATAGAAAAAAAATTGGTCATACATGTGTAATAAAGGTATTACTCTGGGCAACAGTGTGACCCATAAAAACAAACAAATGACAAGACACAAACAATGGCTAATCACAATGTTAGTGCAAATAGAAAATAAATTATTCATGCATGTGTAATAAAGGTGCTACTCTAGGTGACAAGGTGACCCCTAATATAGGTAGCAATGATGCAAGTAGCATAATAAAAGAATAATTGGCACAAGGTTTCCCCTAGGCTATAGGAAAAAAAAAACATAAATAGGATATACAAAAATTACCCCTAAATCATAGGAGACAACAATAAAATGAGATGATAAACAATATGGGGGGAGTAGAAGAAAAAGAAGGGGTAGATGAGATGACTCCAGATGCACTATGCAAGTGGACATTGTCTACATACTTCCATGGACACAAGATCCAATGTGAACTTCAGTCCAAATGTAGTTATCCTAAGATATGGGATAGATTAAAATGGATGATAATAAAACATGATGGACGTGTAGAGGAAAAAATTATTGGTCTCACAAAATAATGAGTGCATGAGAAAAGAGGGAACTCACAAAATGGTGAGAGTGTAAGATGAATTCTCATTAGTATTAATGTATTAAAGTTGAATGCATAATGTGCACAATAAAAACTTTCAAAATGATGAGAGTATACGACTGTAGGCCAATAAGTATGGGGAAACTAAATAACAAGTGGTTACTCATGAAATAGCTAGGAGTTCTAGAATCTTGAAGGCAAAGAAGTGATCAAAAAGAAAGGAAGGTATGATTGAGATAACAAGAGATACCCCATGTATCCAGATGTTACTTACATAATCTATGCAAACCTCAGGCTGATGTAGTTCTCCCAAAAATGGGAGGAAAAATACCAAGGTGGTCTAGAAATAAACTAAACAAAGAAGATGGCCCATCCCAAAAAAATTGATGACTTTATATCTCACATGGAAATTCTAAGCCAATTTTTAGGATTTTGTGATTTTTAGGATTTCTTAGATATTTTACCAATGTTTAGGGGTTTTTAAACTATTTTAAATGTTTTTGAAATTTTATAAGCATCTCAACTCAATCAATAATTATGAGACCCAGAATAGTCCAACTCACAAAATGGAAAGAGTGTGGCTAAGGGGTGATTGAGCTAACCTTAACATGAATCAAACATTGCCTACATAGTCCCATTAGAAACTCAAGTAATTTTAGTTATACCTACACAAAATACATCCAAGTAAGTATCAACTAGATTTTTGTAAAAGGCAAATGATAAGGAAAATGATAATAGTAATGGCAAGGTGATGCAACAATGCATGGTAAATGTGTTATTCATAATTTTCCCATAAGAAGTTATAATTAGGAAACAATGACAAATGGTTAGTGGTACTAATTTTCTCATAGGTGGTTATAATTAGTAGCACAAGGTGTAATACTTGATTTGCCCAAAGGTGGTTATAATCAGTGGCACCAATAAAGTGTAACAACAAATGAAAGATGCAATTGTCAGGACCATTACCTTACTGCTTTCATATACTACCATTTGAACAAGTAATTCTAAAACAACTGGTAGAACTGAATCTATCATCAACCACTAAATATACTTAAAGTACAAATGAATTGGAACCAAGGCCAAATGTGATAGGTGGATTTAGGTAAAAATAAATGGTAGAAAAAAGGTTAAGGGTATGGTAGAACAACAAGGGTTATAATACAAAGAATAATTATAATGTGGCATAACTTAGATGATCCTTGTAGATAATGATTTAAAACCCTCAAGCGTAGACATACTTAAGGTGCATTATATTCATAGTTTCATCAAGTTCACCTCCCTCTGGTGTAGCAAGCATGTATGCTCTAGAATTATAATTAGAAATAACCACATAATTCCATAACCAATTTAGTTATAACTTTCTCTTTTTCTTGGATTTGACATTTACATTTTTATAATTCTCTTTTAGTACCAAGTTTCCAAGCTCAAAATCATGATGTTTTACATGCTTATTATATTATCCTTTGAGTAATTTCTAATAAGTTTGAAGATTATTTATCACGATCAAGCATTTACCATTAAGGAGGTCTAACTCTTGCATGCGATCCACTTTATAGTTTTCATTGTAGATGATGTGTTACAATAAAATTTGGAGATAAGGCAAGTTAAACTCAATAAGAAGAATGGTTTTAGTTCCATAAATAAGTGAATAGGGTGTAGCACCTATTGGAGTACAAAATGTGGTATAATATGTCTAGAGGGCACTAAATAGTTGTAAGTGCCAATTACAACTAGCATTATTGACAATCTTCTTTAGAATATTGAAAATGGTTTTATTAGAAGCCTCAACTTGGCCATTGCTTTGCAGATAGTAGGTGGTAGAGAAATGTTGTTTGATGTGGTATTGATAACAAAGTGAATTCACATCCTTATTCTTGAGTGATCCATTATTATCAAATATAATGTCAGAGGAGATGTCATAATGGTAAATGATATGGTTGAATATAAACTTGCAGATTTGCTTACCAATGATGTGAGTGAGGGGAATGGCTTCCACCCACTTAGTGAATTATTTATTAGTATTTAGGACATATTTATGACCATATTAAGAGGTTGGATTGATATTTTTGATAAGGTTAAGTCCCCAAACTAAGAATGGCCATGGTGTCAGCAATGGTTTGAGTGTCTTAGCAGGAACATGAACTAGGTTGGCATGCTTCTGACACTTGACACACCTCTTTACATAAGCAGGTGCATCTACTTCCATCATTGTCTAGTAATAACTAATACGTAGTAACATTTTTGGCTAAGATTACCCTATTTATGTGAGATACACACACTCCTTCAAGGACTTCCCTCAATGTTAGTCTAAATTCTATCAAAGGTAAACAATAAAGTAGAGTTCCATCGTAGCTTCTATGATACAAGGTCAGTCCAAGTAAGGTATAGCAAGAGGATTTATGGGCAAAGGACTTTTGTTTCTTACATGATAAATTGAGAGGCATGGTTTGGTCTTGAAGATAGGCATATATATTTGAGTAATAGGCATATATATACAAACCATCTCGACATCCAACTGTTCATGTGTTGTTGCTAAGATATTTTCAACAAGAAATTGATAATCACTAGATATATCATTGATCTAAATCATGGAACCAATAGTGGCCATAGCATCTATTATTCTATTATTATCCCAAGGTATTTTTTTGAATTAGATGTTATAAATTTATTGATTGAGAGTATCAACTATACTTTTATAAGGTAACAACTCTCATCCTTGGTTTGATAATGATATGTGGCCTGATTGATGATTAACTTAGAATCACCATATACTATTAAATGTTGAATGTTCTACTATACTACTTGATGAAGCCCTATAATAAGCACTTTGTACTCAACCATGTTATTAGTATAGGTAAATCTAATACTAAAATACCTGGGAATAAGATCCCCTTGTGGTGTAACAAATAATAGTCTAGCCCCTGATCTATATGTTGTGAAGGATCCATCAAAGTACATCTTCCACTATTTGGCCTTAAGAGTTGCATCTGATTCATCAATAGTCATAATGGACTCATCTAAAAATACAAATGTGAGAGGTTAAGTATCTTTAAGGGGAGCTTCAATAAGTTGATCTGTGAGTACTTTCCCCTTAATATCTTTTTGGTAGACATATTTAATTTCAAACTCGCTTAAGAGCATGATCCATTTTTCCATACGGCCTTGTAGATATATTTTAGAAATTAGATACTTGAGTGGATCTACTTTGGTAATAACAATGGTCTTGTTTATAAAATAATGATGTGGTTTTTGGGATATGAACACCATAACTAAATAATATTTTTTAATTGGTATATAATTATGTTCATACGTGACCAAATTTTGGCTCAGATAATACACGACATGCTCCTTTCCTTATTCATCATGTTGTGCCAAAAGTGCCCCTAGGGCATTCTCAGTTGCTAATAGGTAAAGAAGTAATGGCTTGTTTAGCATTGGTGGTAACAAAAGAGGGGTGTTGGCAAGATATTCTTTGAGTATTTCAAATGATTTTTGACACTCTTCATTCCATGAGAATGTGAAACCTTTTTTAGCAAGTGTGTAAATGGATTGCATTTATCAGCTAATAATGAGATGAATCACTAAATAGATTGAATATTTCCCTAAAAACTATGGAAACTATGGAGCTACTTAAATGTAGACAATGGTGGCATTTTTTTAATTTCATGAACTTTGGCCAGGTCTACTTCAATGCCCCTATGAGAGATAATGAAAGCTAACAGTTTACCAGAAGTGATGCCAAATACACATTTCTTTGAATTAACCCTGACATTGTACTCACAAAGTCTCTCAAAGATTCTTCATAGTATGGATGGGTGATTAGCATGGGTCTTTGATTTACCCAAAATATCATTAACATAGTCCTTCACAATTTCATTCATCATGTCATGAAAAATCACTATCATAGCTCTTTGGTAAGTGGATCTAGCATTATTAAGCTAAAATAGCATTACCTGATAACAAAGCATTCCCCATGGAGTGGTGAACATCATCTTATGTTGATATTTTGGTAATATCTTGATCTGATTATACCCTAAGAATCCATCCATTACAGAGAGCATTTCATAACCAACATTTGAGTCAATGATCATGTTAATATTAGGTAGAGGAAAGTCATATTTTGAGCAAGCTTTATTGATGTCTCTAAAATTAGTACAAATATAGATCCCTTTTGGATTTTCTACTTACTGGCATGATATTAGATATCCACTCTGAATATTCAATTAGCCTGATGTATTTTACATCTAAGAGTTTTTCTAACTCTTTACTAACACAATAGTACAAGGATGCATCTTATGCAACTTCTGCTTAATAGGGTTGGAATCAAGATGTATAACAAGATGGTGTATAACCAAGGTGGGGTCAAAACCTAGCATTTATAAGTAGGCCCATGTAAATATGTTGATAAATTATCTCAAAATAACTATAAAAACTTCATGTTCCTCCTTAGTGAGAGACGAGCCTAGTTTAATCCATTTTGGGTTCTCTGGAGTCCTACTATTTACCTCTAAAGTGTCCTCCACTAGAAGCGTAGAACCATCATGTAGAATAGTTAGCAATGAGTTGAATTTATTGATAACATCAAAATATTATAGATGATATGTATCTTCTAATACTTCTAAGTATAATTAATTATAATCTCTTAATGGTGGCATCAACCATGATACAAATACCTGAGGGTACTCTTAAACAATTCGTGCAAAAACTCATTATTCTTTGGAACTGATATCTGATCCATAATTAGGTTATGGGATAAAAATATCTTATGTTTCATAGGAAGAGGGGTTAACATCCACATTTAATGGTGTCATAAACAAACTTTCACCAAAATACATGCCTTTTTCTTTACTTTTTCCCTAGTCAAAAAGTGCCCCAAAGAGGTTTTCACTTTTAGACCTCAATGTTTGATTTTTTTTTTGTTTTTGGATAAGAAATTTCACCAGCTCTATAAAGTAAGTATCAAGATATAATCTAATATCAAAGCCTTTCTTGTGGTCTTTAAGAGGTATGTGACTTCTTAATCCCAGAAAGTCATATATGGCCTCATCATTTTCAAACTCATTTAATGGCACTGTTGACTCTTGTTGGTCCCAGTTTATCAATTGGGGATGGCAAAGGCTTAAGTTTAAATATTGATATATGGGGTTAATAGTGAAAATGGTATGGGTGTCAAATAGGTTTATGGTGTCCAGGTCATCATAGATGCTATAATCAGACCCTACATCACTGTCAGCATCGTCATCACTAATCATTGGTGTTGGAACATGAATTGGGTATGTGGGGTCATCCCTAGGAAATTTAAATCCAAGACCATAAGTTCTTTTGTATTAATTTATATAAATTAGTTCAAGGTCACCCTATTCATTTAGATTGAGCCCTCGACCTTCATAAGCTAGGTTATTCATATCTGATTTGGAATAGGGTAATTCACACTTTGGTAACAATCGGCTAACTCATCAATGTAGACTCATAAATCATATTTTTCTAAGGGATCATATTCTAGGCTAGAGGATAGTTTCAAGATAATAGGCTTGTTCAACTAAGATTTTCCTTTAGTATCCCACACCATACTAGTATTTTTGAATGTGGGTTTCCCTTAAGCTTTAGGATTTGTGGGAAATTTGGCTATGTGGAATGCATTATGGGTGTTATATTCTCCAATACCTTTGTTAGTGACATAGAAATGATTTGAAATATCTAGTGGAGGTATGGCTGAGGTAGAGGTTAAGTTGTCTAGGTTAATGTAATTGGTTTTTGGGCCTTATTCAACAGCTTTTCCTTTTTTTGCTCTATCACTATCTAACTAGGGCATAGGATTCATGCCAAACTAGTAATTGTAGCTCTTATACTTGGCCTCAAGGTTTGTATAATACTTGTATGGTTAAATATTAGTAGGTATTGTCACTTCCATTCTTGAATGTGGAAACTTTATACACTAATATAATGTAGAAGGTATGGCCCCAATTTCATGGATCCAAGGTTGGCATAATAATAGATTATAAGATAGATCCAGGTCTAAAACATGGCATAAAGTATCATAGGTCAATGGCCTAATGACTATCAGTAGGGTAATGGTACCTTGAGACTCTCATTCTTCATTATTATATGCCTTGATAATGATGATATATGGTTATTTATGTAGTCATATAAAATGCAAAAATTAGTAACTTAAGCATGGCTAATGACACCCACCCTTTAGGTCCCTCGTGCTTGCTTTCATGACCCTCTTAAGCTAATTTTCACTGATTCCTAGTCATTCATAGCCTTCTAGACTTGGTCCCAGCTCACCCAAATTACTCTTTCCAAGACAAATCAATCCCCCAAGTCTTGTTTGCTTAGGACAGTAGCACCATACTTAGACTATAGTGGTGCCACTATTGTCCACTTTTGGTGTTATTGTCGAAGTCCATTTATGGCCCCAATGGTCAATTTCTTCTAGTTACCCATCTTTATCCTTATCGGCTTGGCATGAGTACATTCAACCCATGACCAATAGATCTCCATAAAATCCCATTCAAAGATCATTTGGAAAGGGTTGGCAATTATCACTAAGCAAGAAAGAATACAAGCAAGACTACTCAAACAATCTTCCCTATTTTTTACATATAGCCAACCAACACACTTACAAGATCATTCAATTCCTTACACTAGTCCCAGCAACCTCAAGCACATCTAGTTTAGCATTTTACATCTTCATATGCATAATTGCACAAAGCACATCAAGTGGGGAGAACTACATATGGATTGATCCCTTTTTGGAGTATTGGTATGTAGGCAGCGTGTGCACATACGGAGTGTGAAGCACATCTAGTGAATATTACACACACTAACCCCCCCCCCCACTCTTACTCAAAATTGGTCAAATCATAATGGAAGATAGGGTTTAAAGAAATAAATTTGTCTATAAGGAGCTATGCAAATTTCTAACTAACAAAACTTTATAGACAGGATCACATAGACATAGGGAATAAAACCCTAAAAGCTTAGATCCTTAGGACAACAATGGTAGAAGTGGACTACAAAACCAATGCCACTACAATCTAATTCTAACACTCCTATCCAATCACAAAATGAAGTTTAGATGTCAGTTTATGATAGTGTCTCAATCTTGCATAGTGAATTTTAGCTTTTATCTCATTCGAATTGATCAATTTCTAGATAAGTTTTGTTTTCTTCTCCTTATTACTATTTTTAGAAAAGTTTGAATTGAAATTAATTTACACAAATAAGTAGCTTAATTATTGTCTATTTATTTTTTGATTTCCTACTTCAGACCTTTAAATAAATTAGGAATAATACACTAATATTCCCAATATTGTTAAATCATTTGGTGAACCCGACTTACTTCATTTGCACATAAAAACCCTAAAAACCCTAGGGTAATTTTCTTAATGATTTTTCATATGATTTTTTACCTACGTAATAAAATTATAAATTAGCATTAAATATTAAAATTTCCTAGTAATTTTAAAATAATTTTCTTTCAAACCCTAGTTGCATCTACTAGGTCCTATTAAATCACTAATTTCCCAATAATTTTTTGATTTTTTACTTGCATATATAACTCAAAAATTCACTTTCAATTTCAAATTTTCATAGTAAATTTATCAAAAAATCATCTTTCAAACCCTAGTTACATATACTAGTTCCTATTTGCTTATTGAGGTATTACCTTACATGTTTGTGAGCTTCATATCCTTTTTATGCAATTTTTAGTTAACTATTTTTAGTACTTTACATTTCCTATATTCAGTATTTTATTTATTTAACACTTTGCCTATTATAATTTTTTGCAAAAAAATCAATCAAATTTCAACTTGTTTTCATACTTTACCGATGGCCCAATATACCAATTTTGATCAAACTAATAAAAGGGAACTTCAAGAACTCTTAACTAAACACCCTAACATGCAAGATGACATGCTTAAAATACTACAAGAATAATAAAAAAGAGAAAACAATGGTCAATCCTCACAAATCATAAAGTAACCAGTTACAAATAACACTACAAGGGCAACTATGTCCTAACAACCCCCTATAGCAGCCCAACCTACCTCTATGCCACCAGTTATAGCTAGTACATCTTTGTCTCCTGATGTGATAGCCCATGTGCAAGAGATAAAATCTCTTCAATCCAAGGTGATACATCTTGAGAAAGATGCCTCTAGACCTACATAGGCTTTGGATTCTTTTTCTCTTCTACATACACCATTGGCACGCCACATTACTTCTACACCTTTGCCATAAGGTTTTGTTCAACCTAAGATTAATCTATATGATGGAATGGGTGATCCAAAGACACATTTGAGAGCCTTTCATACAACATTTTTGGACTATGTACCCAATGATTGGCTACTTACCAAGTTATTTCCATGAAGCCTAAAGGATTATGCTTTATAATGGTTTTATAGTTTACTAAATCAATCGATCAATGCATTCAATCCTTTAGCTAACATATTCCTAGCTCATTTTATCATTAATATTGGTGATAAGGTTTCATATTCTCAAGTTTCACAACAAAAACAAAGGTCAAATGAGCATCTCATAGATTATGTTCTATGATATAAGACTATTTTATCTAAGATGACTAGCCTCATGGTTGATCAAGAGTTATAGGATCTCTTCAAACAAAGTCTTCTACCAGCTTTACATGAATCAATTATGTTCAAAAGATTCTCTTCCTTCACTGAATTGTGTCACACACTAAAGGAAAGAGAATTCAAGTTAATTTTAATGGGCAAACTCAAGTATACAAGTATCTCAGACACAACAAACAAGAGTAACAAAAAAGTCCCATACAAATTAAAATTTAATGATAATAAGAGTCAGAATCAACCTATAGTTAATGTCACTTTAGATCTCCCTCAGAAAGTGGTTTTATTAGCACCTCCTCAATGTACCTTTACCAATATATCAGTTTCTCCAACCAAAATTTTATAGCAGCTATTAGAATGTAACATCATATATCTACTTCTTATTTAGGAAGTTGACCCAACAAAGCCTCTTCCACGAGGATATGATCAGCATATATTTTGTAATTTTCATAAGGTGCCAAGACATACAACAAATAAATGCATCAGTTTGAGACATAAGATATAGGACTTGACAGATGCTAATCATATTGATCTTGGCACCTCAGTTGAACCTCCTTAGGTAAAGGAAACATAAGATAAATCTTTGAAAATATTTTTAGATCCTTTTCCACAACATTCTAAATAGGAAATAGGGGACACATCAAGGGTTGACCATGTATATCATGCACATCCCCCACCAGATACATATAGGGCACCTTTAGTTGAGACACATACTTTGAGCAACATGATTGGTGTACATATTTCTAGAGTTCCAACTAGACCTTCCATCACCTTCTTAGAGTAAGAGATCATTGAGGATGATATGGATTATCATGCACTCTTTATCAGAGCTTACATTCATAATCATCCTATTCATAGTGTTCTCATAAATAATGGATCTAGTGTGGATATGTGCATTATGACATTATTGTATCATTTAAGATATTCAAAGCAAAATATTATACCAATAGACATATTTATTAATGGATTCAATGGCCACATCTAGAGTTCATTGGGTGAGATTGTACTTCCTCTACAGGTGGGTCCAACACATGTGGCCACACCATTCACTATTGTTCCCAGTGTAGGAGTTTTTGATATGTTACTTGCTCAACCATGGATTCAAAAACTTTTATTAGTACCTTATATAGCTCATAGATGCATAATTTTTCATCCATGCTAATCAAGTTATTATAGTTGGTGGCATTCCTTATGAGTTACCACTCCCCAACTCAGAGCCATATTCTACTTTGTAATCACCAATTTTAGTTTAGTCACCAATTTTAGTTCAGTCACTAGTTTTTGTTTAGCCACCAATTTAATTACTCCACCAATTCTAGTTATTCCTCCAATTTCAATTCAAACATAGTTGAGGCATCCATCTTCAGCAGAGAGAGTTCATATAGTTTTAGGATTCTAAGTAGCTTCCAGCTATAATGTTCACACCTAGGGAAGTATCATTGAGATCTCATGCATCTACTCATAGAGCACATGTTTAGAGAGCTTCTCCTACTACCATATGAGTCCCTAAGATCCCTATATTTTTATCAACTTCTCAAAGTTATAGGGGAACTCCATAATCAGTTTTTATTTTAGAGATTTCAAAGCATTTATAGCATATACAACTTTTAGAGCCACAGTCTCAACATTCCCATCATGCTTCACGATCATGCATGATTCCTTTCCTTGATATAGAACACCATGATATGGATTATTTCATGAGACTCATCAGTTAGTATCATCCTTTCTCTGTGTACTTGTACATAGTTTCTTATGCTTGATTGTACATAGTTCCTTTTCAATTCCCTATACATAGTTTCTTATGCTTGATTGTACATAGCTCGAATTTTCAAAATATAAAAACATGAAAATAATTTAAAAACACCAAAAACATTTTGATTATATGCATCATCCATGCTTTACATTTCTACTACTATGCTAGACTTACATTTGTTATTTTATATTTATTGTTTATCGATTTATCTACATTACCATGCTTCACTTGATCTTCTTTTGAGTGTGTGTAGTGACATCCAGCTCTTTGATTGCTTTACTCTACCCATTGATTGGGAATCCTACTTTTACATCAAGACACACATTGATATACATACCCATTTGGGGCATATTCTACATGAATACACCATCCAAGTTATGTCATTCCTACACCACACACTCTAGTTATCACGTTGATCTACATTACTTACATACATAGATTACTCTATCAACACTCACTAGTATATAGCACTTGTGTATTTCTTAGCATATACCTAGTCTTGTACTCACATGTCTTGCATACTTTCCCTCTTGATTTGATTAGTTAGATGTGATTTTACTTCCAGTTTTGTACATGCTTTCTTTTCTTACTTAGCATAGCTAGATTGTTTGCATTTCTCAGTTCCTATTTATTTATTGTATGTACCTTAGGATATTTTCCAATATCCTTTACTTTTATTCATGTGTGCCTTAGGACATTTTCCAATGTCCTTTACCTATACTCTTCTATATTAGTGTGGCTTCCATGCCAATTTTGCTTGTTTTAATTATATGTATATATGGCATTTGATTATGCCTTGTATGTTTACTTTCCAATATGAGTGACATGTGCCTATGTCCCTTATTTATGTGGCCCCTTGGCCACCCTTGTATGTTTATTTCTTCTTACCTTATGTGTTCTTTGCTTGTTTGCTTCTCATTATTTACAATGTCATGATTCACATCATACATTTACCTTGCTTTCTTAGATGCCATAATGGACATCATGTTCCATCCCTTCAACTAACAACTAATAACTAACTAGACTTTCATTTCTAGGTCAATACATTGCACATGTTATTACATTGTTATATCCATCTACGCATACCCCTATTGATCTAAAAATCTCTCAATACAAATCATGATATATCTTGAGGTATCTTGTCGATTATCATTGCTATATCATGTATCTTTGTATCATAACACACTTGTAGGGATATTTATTCTAAGGGAAATATTTTCAAGGTCTACATTCCTACCCTCAAAAGAGGGGGAAACAAATAGAGGTCTTGTCTCAAATATTAGAGCTCCTAACAGTTGAAACAATAGCATTTAGCACACCCAAAATAATAACCAGACATCAAAATAGTCAGAATAGAATAGGTAGACAATCAAGAATCTAGAATAGTTACCAGATTTGGCCCTAAATAATGGCACCTAACTTGGATAATAGTGTCGATTCTAATAGTTTCCACTTTCAGTGCTCCTATCCAAACAATAGAAAAACTAGATTTTCTAGAAATAAATAGAAAGGTAAATTCAGTTATAATTTTATCAACTATAGTTTAGACCAGATTCAATAGTTTCAGTATAATTTTTATTAGAGAATATATATATAGGGGGCATCATGCATGGTATTATGGCTCTCACTTCTAGTTTTAGACATGGCAGTTGATATGACTTCTAGATCATAATCCATGTTTTAGACACCAGTGACTAGGGGCAATGTGTGTGGCACATTTGTTTCTTTTCTTTTTAAATTTAGCATTACCCAAGTATTCTCAACATTTTCATGATTTATTCCATATATAAGTGTTTGGAATCATTTTAGAATGGCTTTCATACAAGCATAACTTCCTGAGTTCCCAAGTGGCTTTCAAACAATCCTAGTGTACCAGTTCGGAGTGGCTTTCATATAAGCCAAATCTCCATATTTCAGAGTGGCCAAGAGTAACCTAGTTTTTAGCATATATTTGTCTATCCATGCCAACATTATCATATCATATTACATTAATGGGCTCTAGGATCCATCTCATTTGACATACATTTCATACTTGTATCAATTTATAACTTCACTTCATAGGGCAATGATGGAACCAAAGGAATATCTAGCCTTTGTATTTTTGAGCCACCGATTTAGAGGGATTGAAAACATAGTCCAAACATTGATTAACACATGCAAGACCACCTATATTCACTTAATGGGTGATGATAGAGACAAAGGGCCAACATTTTCATTTATTGAGCCACTCTCAAGGAATTGAGTACTCAACTTAGTTCATGATATTAATCTTGGTACAGCACCTTCCAACATTACTCAGCATAATCCAACATCACTCAGCATCATAATAAGTTTTGTATTGGTCCACGTACCTGATGAGGTGTATTAATTCCTTTCTCTTCCTCTCTATTACCTAGTTTTGTACATTTTATTTTAGATATAGTGTATATAGTAAGAACTAATCTACTCTTTGTTTTTATTTTAGATTTTACTTCACAATGTGATCTCTTTATGCACATCTAGTATCACACAGCTTCATGAGCTTCACCCTTACAAATAAGTTTAGGTACACTTTCTATTTTTCCTTTATCCTAGTATTTCACTTTATTGCATCACTAGAATAAATGGGGGGGAAATGTAGTCATATAAAATGTAATAATTGGTAACTTGAGCATGGCTAATGACACCCAACCCTTAGGTCCCTTGTGCTTGCTTTCATGACCCTCTTAGGCTTATTTTCAGTGATTCCTAGTCATTTGTAGACTTCTAGACTTGGTTCTAGCTCACCCAGACTACTCTTTTCAAGACACATCAATCCCCCTAGGTCTCATTTGCTTAGGATAGTAGTGCCACACTTGGACTATAACATTGGTGCCACTATTATCTGCTTTCAATGCTATTGTCCAAGTCCTTTTTTGGCCCCAATGGTCATTTTTTTCTAATTTCCCATCCTTATCTTTGTCGGCTTAGCATGAGTACATTCAACCCATGACTAATAGATCCCTATAAAATTCCATTCAAAGATAATTTGTAAAGGGTTGATAATTATCACTAAGCAAGCAAGACTACTCAAACAATCTTCCCTATTCTCTACATACAGCTAGCCAACACACTTAAAAGCTCATTCAAGTCCTTACACGAGTCCTTAGACACCTCAAGCACATCCAATTTAGCATTATGCATCTTCATATACATAATTGCATAAAGCACATCAAGTGGGGAGAACTGCATATCACTTGATCCATCTTTGGAGTATTGATATGTAGGTAGCATGTCCACACATAGGGTGTGAATTACATCTAGTGTATCTTACACACACTAACCCCCTCCCATTTTACTCAAAATTAGTCAAAGTAGAATAGAAGATAGGGTTTAAATAAATAATCTAGTCTACAAAGGGGTTATATAGACTTCTAGCTGATGAAACTTTGTAGATAGGGTCACACAAACATAGCAAACAAAACCTAGAAAGCTTAAATCTTCAAGACAATAGAGGAGAGGTGGACTATAGTGTCGGTGCCACTACTATCTAGTTTTAGTGATCCTATATAATCATAAAATGAAGTTCAAATCTTAGTTTGCAATAGTGTCTCAGTCCTGCATAGTGAATTCTAGCTTTTGTCTCAGTCAAATCGATTAGTTTCCAACTAAGTTTTGTTTTTTTCTCCTTATTGCTATTTTTATAAAAGTTTGAATTGCAAAGAATTTACACAAATTAGTAGTTTAATTATTATCTATTTATTTACTAATTTCTTATTCTATGCCTTTAACTAAATTAGGAAAAAGACACCAATATTCCCAAAATTGTTAAATCAGTTATATATTCAAGATGTTTGACTAACTTTAGAGATATTATGTTGATCCCTGAACCATTGTCTACAAGGACATGTTTAACTCTATGGTTTATTATACCAACTTCAATGTACAATGAGTTTTTATGTAGAGGGTTTAGAGAAGTTATATCACTTTGGTCAAAGGTGATACGTAGGCCAAAAGCGAAGTGTCCTACCATAGTTTAAAATTTGTCTAGAATGATATCATCTAACATAAGAGATTGGTTCAAATACTCATTTAGGATGTCTTTATGGATGGTAGGTATTCACAACAAATCCATGATGGAGATGTGTGTAGGAATTTTCTTGATTTTTTCCATAATATCATAGGCTTTCCCTTCAATTTTTTCAATTTTTTTCTTTTTGATAGGCATAGAAGGTTGATTAAGTTCATTGGTAGTATTTGGATGTGCTCTTCTGATAAAGACTCTGGAACATCAAGTTGTGATTGCACAACCTCAATTGGGAACTTGGATTTGATAGTTGGTTAGGTAGGTAGGAAGGTTTAAAATGATGATTCATTGGTGCTATAGCACTTGATTATCAACATAACCTATAGAAAAATCACTGATATTGGGAAAGTGGTATGTATTATTTAGAAAATAGATATTGTTGTGTTAAGGTCCAAGCTTATTAATAGTTGTTCTAGGGTTAATAGTGATATTGGAAACATGACCACCTAAAATGTGTCCCATAACATTATTTTAAGCATACACAATGGCATGATTACCTCCTTGGTTGTTTTGATCATTTTGACCTTAGTTTTGACCATTTTATTGTTGTTATTATGGCTAGCATTATTGTTGATTCTGGAATGGAGTTCTCTACCACTATTTTTATTGTTGTTGTGGTTGTCATTTTTACTGATTCTATAATGGACTTATCTATCACTATTGTTGTTATTGTTGGTTCTATTATTTATTTTTATGGAAATGGAAATTGATTATGGTATATACCCAAGTTATTATTGTTCATAAAAGCATGGGTATATCTTTTTATCTCCACATTTTCTTGAATGTTCTCAATCAGATGTCTGAGTTAGATACATAATTTGATGGAATGTCCCCTAAAATGATGATACTCATAAAATTCATTTTATTTATACCAATTGGGAAAGGTATCATCTTTAATAAATGGCTTTGGTATAGGCCAATTGATCATATTGTCTTGAACCAGTCTTTAGAACACAAACTCAATGGGTTCACCAAGGTCACTAAATTGGTGGGCAACGGGTAGTCTTCTCTTCAAAGGAGAGGTTTGTAATTGGTTTTGATTTTGTGTTGATTGGTTATGTGGAGGTCCTAGTGGAATGTATGGAGGAAGTGGTTGTTGAGTGGGTGGAGGAATATGGATAGTTGGTATTTGCACCATATGAATGTGGTATGACTCATTAAATCCATTGCCAACAACATTCTTGTTATGGTTGTAGGGTTTAGGTCTTTCATTATTGCTAGATTGAGGTAGATTTTAAGCTGGTATTTGAGTTTGGTTTTGATTATGGTTTTGTCCTTGATTTTAGTTTTGGTTATGACTAGAAGAGAATAGCTTGATTATGCCTTTGTTAACAAGGGTTTTCTCAATTTGGAATCCCTTTGATATGACTTCTTTTAATGTATGAACACATTGTAGATTGAGATTGTAATATATCTCATTGTATAAGATCCTTGTAAATATTATAAATAATTATTTTATCTAGCATATTGTGTGCAAACCAGCTTGCTACGACTCTCTAATGTTGCAAGTATGTAATGAAGCTCTCACCATTGTTTTTTAATTTTAGCCTAGATCTATAATATTAATCTCATACTCGATATTTTTATGAAATGTGTTACATAAACTTCTCCAAGAGATCATCAAATTTAGGTACAAAGTTATTTGGTAATTTCAACAACCCATTCCAAGGCTTGGAAAGAGTATAAGCAGATAGATATCACTATAAGCCACTAGTTGGAAAGAAAAAAATAACTCGATTAAATGTGTTTTAGTGTCTCCTTTGCCTTTGCATTTATAAAATTTAGGTGGCTTATAACCTGGTGGAAATGGTATCTACAAATATTCCATGTTGAATCGATAAGATCATATCTCCTCTAGTTTGAATTTCTTCATTTATTTTCCAACTTGTATATCTTGAATTTCATACTTCATTTGTTGTAACTCTTGGGCTAGGAAATCAGTAAGAGTGGCCTATTGTTGAGGTTTCATGGTCAAATGAGGATTACTTTGACTGGGGTAGGTATACTATAAGATACTAGTTGATTTGGTTGGATGACCAGGTATATATATCCATGTATTAGGTTTTACTATGAGTATAAAATATGTTATTATTTAAGCACATTTGGGTTTGGGTTGGTTACATAACCCTAGTTGTTGAATTGTTGATGCAACAATGGTATTTGGTTCTATGGAATGTGATGGTATTGTTGGGTTTGGGAGAGAACGTATCTACTTGTTGAACCCTATTAAATATAGGGAACGTGTTCTTGACTAGATCCCTATTATTAAAGGTGTTTAGTAGTTAGATCCTTGTTACACATGTGATACCCATTAGGTGAAAGGTAATTATTGTTGAGCATCTGGTACCTGCTATGTAGAATAACTTTGTTATTGACTAAACACTTGTTATTAGATTGGCACTTGTTAAAATTACATTTGTTACTGATTTGGCATTTTTTATTGGGATGGAACTTGTTGTTTTATCAAATGTTGAAATAATACATGTTGGTTTGGTCATTGTTGGGGGTTTAGTATATGTTGAGTTGGAAATTATTGATTTTGACCAACTAGCACATGCTGAACAATAGGAAAAGGTTGTTGGTTAGGATAAATTTGTAGTTGTGAAGGTACATTGGTCTATGTTTGCTCTAGTAGAACATTTATTGTCACCTATGGAGGTGGCATAGCAATTTACACTTGTTGTGGTAGTACATGGGTATGTTATTAGCTAGTTGACCCCTATTGCACATTCGAGAAAGTAATTTGTTAGGGAGTGGAGGTTGCTTATTGATTTTGGGAAATAGGTGTACTTATTCCCTGTTATTGTAATCTACTTAGGATATTATTTAGAGAAACTTGGTGGTAAACTAGACCCACTTTTGTTTATATTGGATTGTATTTGCACATTTTCTTTGAGTAATACTATCTTTCATCAAAATGTGAACATTATACATATCACTAACCAATATGCTTTGGCTAAAGGGGTCTATGTTTTGACATATGTATCCTAAGGTGTCTATTTGTTACCCAATTGATGGAGTTATCTCAATAAGTGACATGTTATAAATAGCCATTACATTGAGATTATGAGCTAGGTTGAGATGGTTTTAGTATGTTTATTATACCTATTCCATTTATTCATCCATAATACCTTTTCCTTTTATAGGTGTATTTTGGCCTTATTATGGTGTTTGGACCAAATCTTGGTTATAGCTAGTAGATGCATGTTTAAATGGTTGAATTTATAGCGCATTACTAGGAATCTTAATCAAATTATTCAAAATTTATTATGAGAAATCTGATGTAAATTTAGTGCCTACTTCAGTATCTCTAAGTAGCACTTCATCTTTGTGTTCCAATAAATGGTGTTTAGATAAGCATGGATCATAGTTAGTTTGTGTGGGCATCGTAACATAATAAGGCTCTTGTTGTTGGTTTTATTCAAGTTTAGGCATCATTTGAGGAAGGTATTATTAATTTTTCTCTTGCTCTTGCCCTGGATAAGGAGGGATAGTTACCAAATATTATGCTAAAGGGTCATGCCTTTGTTTAATGTATGAAATGTTATAATATGGATAAGGATCTATCTCATAAGTGATATCATCATATGACTCTTGAACAAAAGGGTCACCAATCACAAAGTTCTTGTAGTTAGAATTATACATTGTCCCACTACATGTGTAGTGAGGCAAGTTTAGATCCATGGATAGGTTACATGACAAACAAAAGGATCTAAAGATAACAAACCACTGAGATCTCTGCCTTTGGTTTTGCAAAAGAGACACAAAGGGAAAAAACTAAACTAAGCAAGGGTAGGACAAACAAAAAGAGAAACTAGTTTAATAAAATGATATTGATTTGCCCAAAGGTGGTTATAATTAGCACCAAAAGTAACACAAAGGTTTGAGCTTGTTTATGTCTCAAGTACTAATTTGCCCACATACAGTTATAATCAGTCACAAGAGTATCTAAACAAAGTAGAATAATTTTGAACTAGGGTCAATAAATAGTAATGATTTTCCCAAAGGTATTTATAATCATAATAAAATAAGGCTAGACTTGGAAACACAAAACTCAAACAAAATTTTAAAATTAAATTAAATTAAGGTAATTGGCTCAAATGACACTTGGTAATTGGCTCACTTTAAGACTCAAAGTTTGACTCATAAAAACTATTAGAACAATGGGAATAAGACACTCAAAATATTGGCACAATAACTTCAAACAAATCACATGGTAATGACATGACTCAAAATAATGCTCTAATCAAGGCACAAAGTAAAAAATAAGTGCTAGGTCAAGGTAAGGGGTCTTTAGATCAAATATAAAACCAACCCAAGTAATACAATCCAAACCAAAAAAGGTCGACAACCTAATCTCAAATTAGACGAGGCTTTGGTGTGAACTTGATTAATTTAGGATTTTTACTTCAAAAGACTGAGATTCAAATTTAATGTAAATAAAAGAGACTTTAATGTTATAAGGTAAAAGGCTAAACCAAACTGGGCAACATAATTGTGTGTTTGAAATAAGAGATGTATAACAAAGGTTCAAAACATGGTTTCAAAAGCGATAAGAGATGGGAAAAAATCCTATAGTGTAATGATGCACTTTCAAACAAATGACATGGCAAAATATTTTGGACTAGAATATCTAAGTCAAATGTTTAAATAAAATGGGTAGTGTAAGGATGTACCATGTAAACAAAAGACACATAAATGGTTTTTTAACAAACTTCCAAGGCACAAAGTGCAACACAAATGGATAGAGTAACACCTCTTAAGACTAAAGGGGTATACACAATAATGTAAATATTTTTGGACTTGTTTTGATGTGTTATTGACAAAAAAACAATTTTGACTAAAGATAAATGCAAGTAAAAAGGAAAAATTAAAAAAACACCTAAGTGTATTGTCCTAATCCTAAAAACTAACAAGGTGGCTTCATACTATCAAATTATGTATGTATACTTGTTATTGAGAGGAAATTATGTTGTTAATCCAAAAATTAAAATGCACATGAAAAGTATGGTTTTTAGGCCCCCTCTTCTCTCAATATTTCACATAGTGACATGGAATTTCAAGCTACTCACCCTACATTGACCGTATATCTATGACAAGTGGGATTGTTTAAAACTAGCAATTTGTATACATTCTAAATGGTCCCATATGTATGGTTAACATTAGGGCTCAACACATCATTTATATCCATATTAATTGGCCTATTGTGAAAAGGTCTTATCTTTTTAACAACCATTACATCTGTCAATTGCTTAGTGTAGTGTGATGTCTAAGTTAAACATACATTCTAAGGCAGTCTCTTACTAATAGATCTTCTTTAATCGCTCAAACAAGCATCCCAATAAGTCAACCTCAATTTATATACACCTACCATGGAGTGGGGTTGAAGTTATGCCAAGAGTTGAATTCTTAGGTCAACACTTCCCTAAATAACCTTAGGGAGGTGATGAACTCCCACCCACAAGCCAAAATTCATGAAATAGAAATTGAGTAAGACTTTAGGGTTATTTTGGGGTCACCCAAATCACTCATATTTTAGGGAGGGCCTTAGCATCTTTCTTTCCATGCTTTTAGATAATGTGATAAATGCGAAAAGTGAAATGTTTTTATCACACAAGTTCCCTAAAGGGGATGGGGGGAGAGCATACATGCAATACTTGGCTTGTGAAACAAACACACAACAACAATCATAAAAATGAAAACTCTTTATGAACATTTAACTAAAGTGTGAGTTTATTTTTATAGCACCAAATGAAATATGACATGAAGTTTAGCCCCTTGGCATTGTTTTGAAAATTTTAAATAAGACAAAAATAAATCAAGTAAAATATTTTTAAAACACCAAATTTAAATGTGTGTTTTAAATCTTGGAGTGCTAAAAAAGTGTATTTTTTTGGTATTTGGGTCCTGAAAAGATGTTAGGGGGTTCTTTTGCTTAGAAGCAAAAAGCAAGAGAGAAAATGATTTTTGGAATATAGCTCTTAGGTTTCAAATGTTTTCCACATTGTGAAAAACTACAAAAACACAGAGCTATACCACAAATTTTCTTTTAGAACCATAACTAGTCAATACAAAACTATAATTCCCTACAAAACATATTAGTGTAAAATTGCTAGTCTACAGAGCAAAAATGTAGATCTATAGTGTAATATCACTAATATACAAATAAAAATTGCAAATATATAGAAAAATATCATAAATAACCTACAACACAAATGGTTATTACAAAACCATGATATTTAAGTTAATATCATGATAGTTAAGGCAATATTGTGATAGTTAAGGCAATATCATGACAATTACAGTAATATCACGAGTCTCTAGGGTAATTATTGCCCAATTTTTGACCCCAAGTCAAAATAGGTCAACCCATATAAATTAAAATTTTACTAGGGTGATCACATGTTTTTTATGGTATACAATAGTCCTAAAGAGTCCCATGTGGTCATATGTGTCCTTGTCTAGCTTTATCTAAGTTCCAATCTTACGTTCACTTGTTTAGTCCTATGCTCAAGTACAATATTTTGTATAGTCATACTTGGTAAAAGGTATAATATAGTTTAGGGTCATTCTAAAAGGTTATTTTTATGTCATTTGTATTATATTATCATTCTTTAACCTTTGTTTGGCTCTTATATGCAAAAAATTACATTTTTAAAACCTTATAGCCCATTTGAAAGGGTTAGACATACCATTCTCAAAATAAAACATTTAAATAAGGTTATAAACATCCATAGTGTTAGAGATAGGTCATATAATGTTCAACATTAGTCAAGTACTAACATGCTTATAGGTTCAACCTTTCAAATTAGAAAAATGACACTTTTCAAGCACTTTTGGGCACTTATATGGCCTTAGAGGATTAGTTGTCATTTACAAAGAGTTTTTAAGTGTATCTTGGGATCCATTACATCATTTCCCATCTTTGTAAAAAAATTAAAGTTTAATTGATACTATCCAAAGTTGAAGTGATACTCCAGATACCTTTTATCCTCCATCACCACCTTCATAAGCTCAGAAAGGCAAAATTCAAGTGGATATTACAGATAGGAGAGAGAGAGAGAGAGAGAGAGATTTAGGATTTAAATCTTTGGCCATTATTAGGGTTACAAAAAATATTGAAATCAATGTTATTTATTTGTATAATGGTGGCCCCTTATCTATGAATAATCGTTAAAAGTGATAGTAGGTCATTATGGCTTATGCATCCAAAAGGGGTTTATTCTTACACCTATTTCTCTAGATAAAAAATTAATGGATAGTAATTATTTTGAGGGTGGTTTTAATAGGTATTTTATCATCCTTTTGATGTGGTTTCATTAGATAATTCATCTCTATGAGGTGTTTTCACTTAAAGGAAGAAGATCTTAGTGTACAGACTGTTTAAGTTTATTATGATATAAGTTATTATTTCCTTTTCATGGTAGTGATTCCTATAAGTATATTATGATTAATTTTTCATTGTATATCCATTTTTTTAATTTATTTCATGTTCTATTGGTCTAATATGTGTTTTTTTCCATCTTCTCTAAGTGTGATGCTCTTTAGTAATATTATATGTGTTTGAAAAGTGAAATGAAGTTTGATTGCCAAATTGGTTCAAGTACCAATAATCCATCATGGTGTGAGATTATTAAAGGACATTACACCATTTTAAGCATGATAAATATAATGATAAATATCCCAAACACACATTTCAATGAGAAATTCATAGTTGTTTCCTTCATAGGTATGTTGTACAGACTACAGAGTGTATAAAATATGTTCATTTCTCATGAAGAGGCCTGATATATCTCTTCACATCTTTATATACCCTTTATTACCTCACTTATATCATCCACTAAGTTTCTCAAGTTAACTATAAGCTCTAGTTCTAACTCATAGACTTCCTACACTACTTGAACATAGGCTTACAATATGTACAATAGCTTGAAGTTGAAGAGGATGACATCATACTTTCCTTAAAGATCTATAGGGTCTTAAAATAGTGATAAGATACGAGAAAAGGTTTTATAAGTTTGATAGGTTCATGAACTCAAATATCTTAAGAGAGTGGTTTTTTGTAGCCTTATGCAATCAAATGAGATCTACATGCCCTTAAGCCTATAGGTCCTCATTTCGGACCTTGACCAATGTCAAAATCAACACAAATATAGGTCTTAAACTTGAAGATCTTGAACCCATTATATTCATAAAATAATCCAACTCATCAAAGCAACCAGGCCACTTGAAATAGTCAAGAGTATAATGGACTAAGTTGATAGCCATAAAACAAGCACTTACAGGTGGTGAGCCAAGTAGATGGTCTTAAAGACAAAGGAGAGAAGGTGCTGAAATTTTTGGAAGAACCCTAAATTCATCTTGAAGACTTAAACTAAATTATAATCCATTGAGGTAGTCAAGACCATGAAAGATAGGATCAAAACTCCTATATTCAATCATGGCCTTCCTATAGGTCATCTACGATACTATTTAGGGGGATCAACTCAGTGTTAAACCTAAAGGAGAGGCATGGTAGATGTTTGAAGAGAACCTTGAGACTAATTGAGATTCTATCCAAGTTCATGAACCTTGAATAGGTTATTTATTTCATGGTGAATGTCTCAATCCCAAGAAATGTAGTCATGACTCCAAACACAGACCCTAGTATGCATTTGTAGGCATGTTTAAGAGATTAACTTAATTTCTAAGCCTGAAGTAAGATTCAGTGTTTAAAGAGTGTTTTAAACCTAAAATGGAACTCTAACTTGTTTAATAACATTGGAAATATTTGACTGTAACTTAAACTACAAATAGTGATACAAGACTTAAAGAATACCTATAGGTTTGTATGGAAGGAGACCAGGAAAAGTGGTTTAGAATTATTGCAAAAGAGATGATAGAGTAATGTGAGAGTAGATATAACCCTAAATAAGTGTATAAACATGTCATATATTATTAAGGATATCATGAGGTTTGAATATGAAGTCTTAGACATAAGGTCTAGGTAGAGAGTACGGTCAAGGTGGTTTTTAACATCTACAGGCTACATACATGATGGGATAGTATCAAACCTAGGAGGTAGAGTTAGAATGTTTAAAGAATCCCTGAAGTCTAAATAGAAACCCAATAGGTTCAAAGTCTATTGAATAAGTTTGTAATGTGAAGATGAATCTCTTGAAGATCAAAGGAAATTCATAACCCTAGTGAAACACCTACAGTCCATACAAACATAGGTTGGTCTTAAGGCCTAAGAGAGGAGACAAAGAGCATATAATCAGTTCTAAATTTTACAAAATATTGATAAAAATGTCATAAGGGTGTTGAAAAACAAAATTGGAAACTTTGAACAATATTCAAGGGCTAGGAAAGAGTGAAATCCAAACAAGGTGTAGTCAATATATCAAATAGCCACCTTGTTGGGTGAATATTTTGTCTTCAACTAACTGAAGGCAAAATGGTTATATCAACCATAGTGTAATGAGATAAATCTCTCCTCTCAAAATGGGGAGGTTCCCTATAAACTATCACAAATTAATTCAAACTAAATACTAATTTAGGGGTGAGACCATATCATCCATTTGTCTTTTTTTAGAAATGATGTTTACAAAATAACAGAACACTTTCTTGATATTAACTGAAAAATCAAGAAACCCACGAGAGCACAAAGTCTATCATTACTTCTTTTCCTAATTTATAACTTAGAATAAATTATAATGAGGTGCAACCCAAAGTATTCACCGAAAACTACAACAAAATATATGATCACAAAAGATAATAGTAGTTCAAAGCCTTTCTAATATCCTCTACTTTAAAACACTAAATCATAAACTAAAGATAATTGTTGTAGCACAAAGTCTCCACAATCAACTTTAGAACATCTCACAGATTATTTTCACTCACACTACTATATAATCAAATAGATAAGATCATATTAGGAAAAGGACATAAGAACAATTTCCAATACAACACAATTTATTTCAACACAAAGTTTGAAATACCACTTGCTTTCTTATTCACTTGATAAAATTTGATTTACAATTTGAACCCAAAGTCCCAAAATGCTCTTCAATTTGGTAGAGTTTCACTTTGATAACTAAAAATATCCCTAATTACAATAGATTCCCTCTTTATTTATAGGGAGAGGCCTTGAGAAAATTAAATAAAAACCTAACTACTTTGACCTATTCAAAAATAGGAGTCCTTATTGACTTGGGACTTCCTATGTTTTTACATGTAATTACATATGAAAAAAGTACATGTAAATATGTCCAAAGTTGTTTCAAAAGTACATCTAAAAAATGGAAAATAAATTAAGGTAAAAAGATAGTGCTTCAATTTATATTACCATCTTTCTTCATGTGACCATCATACATAGTGAAAGTTACTTGCATGCCGATACTGTCTGGACTAACAGTGTTCCTAAAAATCATCTTAGCTCTAACTATGGCATTTCCTACTATGGTGACTTATTTTGCATGATTAGTTAACCTGGTTTTTAGATTATCCAAAGTTAACTAATTGTCCAAAATATTGTCCACAGTGGCCATTGAAAATGTTTTATCTTCAAACTCTTTCTGGAACA
The DNA here is from genome assembly GCA_037957365.1 of Torreya grandis. Lineage (NCBI taxonomy): Eukaryota > Viridiplantae > Streptophyta > Pinopsida > Cupressales > Taxaceae > Torreya > Torreya grandis. The sequence goes on along the minus strand of JARHVA010003995.1, from coordinate 491,134 downwards.
TATATTCAAATTCTCAAATCATTTCTTCTATAGAGAGAAATTGGTTATTTTTTTATATGAGCTTGAAAGGTAGCTCCTCCAATTTATGAAAAAGACTGAGATCACTTTGTTCACTGAGTTTCCTTGCATTTTCAAGGTCATTGATCAAATATTTAAGCACACGGCTCCTATATGTCAATGCCTCTTTAGTTTCTATATAAGAATACCTATTACGGATGATGCCAATTGATATTAGAGTGCTTATTTTTAGTTTTCTCATCTCCACCCATTTATCATGATTTTTTATATGCTCTCAATATCTTGAGAAACAACATCAATGAGATCATCAAGTTCTACTCTTATTTTCCTCATTTTATCTATCTTTTTAGATATCTCTATAAGTAGGGAAATTCTTTGTGCACGCATCATGTCTAAGTGTTCTTCAAGTACTTTTCCTTTGAGATGAGTATTTTTTACTTTCTAAATGATGGAGTCTTCTAAAGAAATATCCTCAAGAGTTATTACTTCTGAACTGAAAGTGATTTTATTTTACCATTGTAGTCAATTGTTCCACCATTACTTTGTAGTGATCTTTCATTTCTTTCACCCTATCAAATTTTTGAATTAGGATGTCCATGGCTAAATGCATATCATTATTATCACTTTCATGAGTTATCTTGCCTACTTCAACTCTAGAGATAGAGTAATCATTCATATCAAAATTTTAATTGGTTACATCTTGTGAAGGTCTTGAAATCTCTAGAAATTTGTGTCCTTTGTCCCCAAGCATTTTTGAAAGAATCTTTAGCTTCTTCGGGGTCTTGGCTTTCACAGGCACCAGCTTATTAAAATCAAAGTCATCTAGGGAGATGGCTTGTTTCTTCCTTTTTGGTGTATAAGCTAAGAACCTTAATGGAAGCACAGAAGTACTCACACTAGAGTCTATTCCCATTGTTGGCATCATCGAAATTGCACTTGCACTGGTAGTGGAAATAATAGGTGGAGTGTTAGTAAAGACTGCACCTATTATATTTACTTTAGGTACTTATTTAGTATTCATTACCAAGTGATCAAAAATAGAAGCATCTCCAATATCAAAAGATGAGGAGGACAAACAAGGAATAGACCTTGAGGAATGGAGAACATCTTCAAAAGTGTTTTGCGGGTTGTCAAAAATTATTTTGGAAGGAGAGGGAGATTCATAAGAGGGAATATTAATAGGGGAAATAGACAAAGGAGCTGCAACAAGTGTGTCAGACAAGGGAAAAGAGACTCCTATTTCTTATTGTACATTATCTTATGTGGACAAAGCTTCCCCCTCTTGTTGATCTGTAGGACTATCTTCAATCTCCATCTCTTTTGTAGCTGGTTCTTTAGTGCTATGTTTCTCAACTTCCATATATTTTATTCCAGACTCTTTCTCCATAGTTTTTGACTTCTTTATCACAAATCTGATCTTAGGCTTATGTGGCTTGGAAGAAGAGGGAACATCACTTTTGTTCTTCATCCTGTTCTCTATCTTTTTTCTTGTTTCCTCTTGAATCTCATTCTCTGACCTTGTGAGGAATTCTTTCAAAGCAATTCTCTTATTTGCTAGCCAATTATTGGTGTTTACCAATATAGGCTCAAATCTTTTCCTCAAAGAGGTCAGCTCTTTTTAAGACTATTAGATTAGAGGGAGAGAGATATTAGTAATTTGTTCGGTATTATATCTATCATCAATCAATTCTCCATCATCCACTAGATCTTCATGAATATTAGCAAGTCCCAGATATTTAACCTGCTCAAGAGATAACTCGTTGTAGTCTAATTTCTTGACATCTATTCTCAAATCTACCCAAACATCTTCAACCATAGGTTCATGGAATTGGGTTTTCCTCTTGATTTTGTCTTTCATGCCCCTATAGTCAAACTTTGGTCTTCTCTTGAATTGCTTCATAGTTACAAGCTGCATCTCATTTTCTATGGCCCTAGCCTTCGCAGTAGTTAATACTGAATACTTGCCAATTTCAATTGGGAACTTGAAACCAAGATTCTTGAGCTCTATATTTTTATTATGCATGATGATCATTTATCTACATAAATCCATTAAGATCAATTTGTTTGAGGGGAATCTTGGAAGCATATAAGGTTGACCTTGTAAAAATCTAACACTCAAGTATGAGAAAGAAGGAAATTGTAAGAACATGCATTCAAATTCATTTACTACTAACCAAGCCTCATCTGACACTCTTCTTTATTATAGTTAAAGATCAAAAAGACATAAGAATACTGAAAAGAAAGAATCATTTACTCTCTTGAAATGATGAATAAAACCCTTCAATGTTAATTGAGAATAGTATTGATACATAGGGATTACCCTCCTATCTCCTTCTGATGTTAGACCTAGAAAGATTCTCATAGAAGCTACAACATACACTAGATAAGAAGTCATGTAGAAATTTAAGGTAGTGGATACCTTCATCAATTGTTCATGTAAAGCATTGTTGATTTATTCTCCCCAAAAGATGGTTTGTTTTCCTTGGATTATTACCTTGATGAAAGGATACATCCATTCATGAAACTATGAAGAAGAGGACAGACCTCTTATCCTACTGAGAAGATTTATCAGATCACCAATTTCTTCTATAAAGTCACTTCTTAGAAAACTCCATGGCCACCTTGATAAATTTAACCTTGACATCTTGAGCCATTTATTATTGATTACCTTCTTTGCCTTTTCAAGATTCTTATCATACTCTTTTTGTGCATTAATAAAATCAAGATTTATCACTTCTGTATCAAGAGGGCACATAAACACCTTATCAATGAATTTAGGATCTAATCTAATTTTCACATTTCCACTAGCATCCATCACAGCCTAAGTATCTTTGTTATAAAATTGAGCACATTGAAGGACAATATCTGTGTTGTGGGTTGCCACTAGGAAAGAAGATACCAAATGAATTCTACTATCAATTATCTTCTTCATTTCAGAGCTAGGATTGCTTGACTTGGTTCTCTCCACAAACTCAGACATGTCCACATGGCCAATCTTTGTATCTCTAATGTCATCAACATTGGAAGTAACTGAGGTGATTGGAAAAACATCTTGATATTTTTACTTCATCACTTTTGATTTATTTAGAGATAACTCAGTCATCTGAATGAACTATCACTAGAGGGATGTTGATGAATAAAGAAGATCCATAAAAAACCCTACAACAAGAAGTCATGATCATGCAATTAGTGGAAATACTAGTAATATAATAAAATTGTATGTTGATGATTATGAATATGGAAATGCACTTGCAAGGGCTAGAGTGTGAGCAAGCCAAAAAAATTGGAGGAAAGCAGGCTCAAAAAAACAAAATTAAAAATATCCCAGAGTTAGGAAAATTTGAGAGAATGTTTGCATGGGCGGCAAAATTTACCACCCTTGTATGTGAGGGATATTGTGCACTTGTATCAGTGGAAAAATTCACTGCCATTGCATATTGGTTATATGTTGGAGTGGTTAAAAGCACTGACACTGCAGGTAATGAGGAAATTCTAAGTATTATGCATCAGTGGTATAAAATGTTGATAATACATATTGGTATGGTTTGCATTTGATGTTCAGGTGGCAAAAAATGCCACTACTAAAGGTAATGAGAGTTACAATGTTTGAGCAGCATTTTTTGTTGATAATGCATATGGTAAGAGTTATAAGGTTTTTCATGTAAGGGTGGTGGATTTTGTCACCCATACACTTCCACTTGATTATATTTTCAAATACATAAGTGGATTTTAATCTAACTTTGCTTTTGACTTGTTCGCAATAGGAACAGGAACATGTGAGAGTGGCTAATATAGCCATAATCACAATGTTTTGGAAATAATTGGTTTTCAACCAACTTGCTTGGGGATTAAAAGCTTGGTCAGGTCGATGACACACATCAATTAAAATCTAGGGCACTAATGCACTGGTCGATAGTTTTCATCAGCAAGGCTCTCTAGACCAAGCAAAATGATGAAATAAAAATGGATACCGATCAAAAAATGAAATTCTTAGAATTTGAGAACAAGTTAAAATGACTTACCTAGTGAGTTCAAAGCCCTAAGCTTAGTAGTGATGAATTTGAAATCTATATGAATCTTCATGTTAGCATGATCAAGCAATTGTGAAAAGGGGTGAAAAAACAACTAGGAAACTCTGACAAAAGAAATGACAAGAGAAAAAAATGGAAAAAAAACACATTTAAAAGCTTGAAAACAAGCCTTTAATACTTGGCACGAGTGGCCATTAATGCCACTTAAAGTTCAAGATTTTGGAGATCTTGCTCAGGTGGTGAATTTGACCAACCTAACACATGCCTTGCAACAAGAACATGTAATGGTAGCAAAAAGTGTTGCTCAAGCATGTGAAAACTAAAAAACCATGCAAGAGTAGCAAAAAGTGCCGACCTTACATGAGCAAAACCAAAACTCACTAACACCCCCAAAATGATCAAAATTAATATTTTGATCAGTTTACGACTACAACAAGCTTCAAAAATTTTGAGAAATCATGGTGTGGGAATGTCACAAACTCATCTAAGATGTTGGATAACTTCACTTGAGAACAAGAGAATCTTGTCTCAATTAATTAACTTAGAGTGTAGGTTACGAAATGGACATGTTTCATAGGGGTTATTCACAAAATGAGCGTAGCTGATTTTGGGAACAACACACCTATAGTTGGCTAATGGAGGGTAGACTAACCTTAAAATTGAGGCCAAGAATAGAGGTATATAAATATATTTTTTATTTAATTTAAATTTAAACTAAATCTAAAACCAAAAAAGGGTCATTGATGAAGTGTATAGGGTTTAAACCCAAAGGACACAGTCAAAACCCTACAAGCATTTACAGCCTTGTTTAAGAGGCTAGCCTAGTTCTTAGCCTAAAAAAAAGAGGCAAAAATATTTGAGAAGAATATTGAACCCTATGTAATACTTAAACTTAGGATCAAGTGGAATTAAACATTTTAGTGATGTTGAAGGGTAAGGTCTAAAACACATGAACACAGTCATGAAACTAAAGAACCATACACAGGCTGCAAGTTGAGACAACTTAGATCCTAAACCTAAGTGAAGAGTAGAATGGAATGGGGGATTTTGAGGCCTATCATAAGTTTTAAAAATGTAAAAATAGTTTAGTATGAATCCAAAATAAAATAGATTAAATATTGATCTAAATTAGGTTTCAAAACCTCATACTCAGTCAATCAAAACCCTGCACACAGTCGCATGCCTATAGGTAGTCTGGAGAAATTGAAGTGTTTAGGGATCTAAAATCATGTTCAAGGTTTTAAATTTGGTAAATTTATTAATCATGACTTCAAAAATACCTCCATGGTCTCCTTTAGGTCAAAAAAATAGTGGAAATACCCATTTAGGGGTCTCTTTGAACTCCAAAGGCACAAAACAAGTTACCATACCTAATTTAGGTACATTGAGGGAATGAATAATCATATAATAGGTTTAAATACACTTATAAAGTGGAAACACACTATGATTTTCAATCCAAGGCCCTTGAGGGCTAGCAAAGAGAAAATATGCTCTTAAATCCCACACCCCAACCAGTATACCAGATTGATATAGAAGGGTAATGAATAGTTAAAAATAATTTGGAATCATTGATATGGATTTTTAAAATGTATATGAACTATTCACATAAATATAATTATGTTTTTAGACCCATAACTCAAAGTAGACCTCTTTTGGGCTTGAGAAACGCTTAGCAAGCCACCCAAAGAGCAACTTCATATGCTCATACCATTGCCCACACTTTTCATGGGAGTCTAAGCCTTTTGGAATAGTTTAAGGAGTATAATAATGAGTCTTTAAAATTATAATTAGGTCATTTAATGATATTTTCTTTAAGAATAATTATTAAGACCCCAAATAGGTCTAAAACCTCTCTTAAACCCTGATAGTGACCAGTCACAAGAAAAAGAGTTAAAAAGCACATATAAAGAAATATTTTTATTCTTAAACCTATATAATTTTGTTTATTACTCCAAGGATGTTATCTTCATGTAATTTTATGATGATGTCACTTGTACAAATTGGTACAAATACCTTATTTTTGCATATTTTTAGTGTTTTATAGGTGTTATAAGAAAGGGAGAGCTTCCAAATCATGGGATGAGGTCATTTGGGAATTTCTATATACATTAAAGTAAAAAAAAAATTCACATGATAATTTTGAGATGACCAAACTAGACCCATTTTTCAAGGTAAAATGAGACTAGGTGGTAAGGCCATTTCTTGGTTTGCTTACTTCCATAGGATCTCAGGATCCCAAAATTAATATTGAGATTGGTGATGGCCTATGTAAATTTAATAAAATTATTTTGGGTTTTTTAAAATGTGTTTCATAAGTCTAGATCAAGAAAATAGGGTCTAAAGCAAGGAGGCCTAATTGGCAAAAGAGAAAAGTAGAAAAAATGGGTTTCCACTTAGAGTATGAAGATAAAAGTTGGTATGGAGATGTAAGGCAATATAGGATCCTATAATATTCCCTCATTTTTTTAATATAATTTTTACAACTCCCACACAAGGATATTTACATTAAAAGAAGGCTACAAAGAAGCCAGGCCTAATGGAGGCTTAATGAGCAAAACAAGTTCAAGAACTGTTGACAATTTTGACCTCATAGGTCAAATTGTCACCCATACCACTTGAAAATTTTATTTTTATGACATGGTATATATTTTTAATTCATTAAAATATCTAATGGATACATTTTTAGCATTTTAAATAGGCTTCTTAAATGTTTCTAATAGTTTTAGTGTCAAAAAGGCCTATTTTGAGGCCATCCATATAATTATCAAAGTGAAATTGAAATTAAGGAATATTTATGACCTTATTTTTCCATTAAAATTTCAAAAAAAATATTTTTAAAAGGTTTTAGGTCTTAAAATGAAGAAAATCATTGTATCTCCCATATTGACCTCCTTGGCAACTCTAGAAGGGCAGTTTTCAAATGCTCAGTACGGACAGAGGAGAGAGAGATAGGATATAAAATCATGGAAAATATTAGGGACATTAATTAATTTTAAATTAGTATCATTTTTTTCATTTTTATCCCCCCATGTTTATGAACAATCGCTAAGAGAGTAAGGGGGTCACTATGAGCTAGTCATCTAGACAAGGTCCAAGTTTGCCTCTGTTCCTTCAATTTTGAGCTTAGTGAATAAAAATGGTTTTATGGGGATTATTTTAGGATTAAATAATAACTTTTTAATCAACAACTAATTTGTCTTGACAAGGGGATTTTCGATAAGAAAGCGGTTGCCTGTCTTGACTTAAGATTTGGCAATTTTTAACCAGTATTGATATATCAATGGAATTTATCTATTTTTATGAGTTTTCAAGCTAATTTTTTAGTTATAATACATATATTTCATCCAATAAATGTTTTAATTAATTTTATTGTTAAAATATCTTTCTTGAGACAACTTATTTGGTCTTTTGGCCCTTCCACAAGGTGTAGTTATAGATATCATTAGGTGAAATGGTGTTTTGAGATAATATTAGTAAGTTTTTCATGATATTGAGGTAGTTATTAAGGATTATTAATTCTAAATTTTCCATTTAATATTGTTTCATATGAGTTCAAAGGACCATGCACTCTTAAGAGCTTAAAACTCTCTTGCAGGCCTAATGGGCAGGGTAGAAGGAACATAATAGAAAGTAATAAGAGATATGAGGAATCATGAAGGTGAATAATTGTGTTTTGAAGTCATGATTTTTTTAATAATTTTAATAAGGTATTCAATATTCCCAATGATAATATGAGATAAATACCTCTCTAGAGCCCCTAATGCCTAAATCACACTAAAAGACTGTGTGCTACTGTGTTTTCAACTTATGAGACCTTATAAAGGACTTTATTCCCTTTTGAATGTGTTCTGAGGTTTCCAAATCAGTTTTAAAGGTTATATAGGTCTTATCAATGTATGTTAGTGCTTACAAGGTTCACAAGGTTAATCAAAATCACAATGCTAACTTTCTTCTAACTCAGTTTAGCAGAGTTTAAGGTAAGTTAGCATTGTTTAAGGTAATATGTTGTTTCATGTTTCCATACTATGCTAACCTCCTCAAGGTAATTTAATGCTTATTAAATATATTTGTGATCTTGGAAGGTCAATGGATATTTTCGCACACCTTTTGTCTTTTAGGACTAACTTCCTACCTCTCCTCAATCCGTACACAGGGAATTTTCACTTATAGAATTCACCTATAAATATATATCAAAAGGTGTCATTTTGATCATGGAGATGAGAAAACTATGGAAGGATGTAAGTATTGATGGAAATATAGATTCCAATTCAAATATTATGGCTTATGATCATTCAATACTACACCTCACATTCTCTAAGATAGTCATCTGCAGTCCGTACAATCATGATATGTTCAACTATAGTCAACTTATTCACATTTCCCCTTATTTGATTGTGTTATGATAGGAGAAAGATTAATATGAAATATATGAGTTAGAGATTGATATATAGTAGGAATACCAACCAAGTTTTATTCCATTAAAGAGTATCAATATTTTTAAGGTGAAGTCTCCAATTTTTACACATAGTCATAATACTAAGAACACACCTACAGGTGGCTACTGATGTGAGAATGTGTTTAAAGGTTAAAAGTGCAATTGAAGGGAAAGAACAGAACTCTTATGTAATATATTAGTTTACCTCAATTGAAAAAAAGGTTTTTTGAAACCAAATAATATAATTTGAAGTATTAACCAATCTAGGTTTCAAAACCTTTATGCATGATCAAAAGGCAACCTATAGGTCTGCCTATTCTCCCCATGAGAATCCTGCTTGAGTCAAGTCTGTGGAGATATATTCAAGGGATGAAAGTTATTGATCCTAGTTTTATAATTTTTAAGTATGGTCTCCATAAAACTTTTAGACTCTAGTAAGATATATGAAATGATTGATGAAGTTATGTATGAAACCTATAGCCAAGCCTATAGCTAATCTTCACCTACAATCACCAAATGGCCTACAGTCAGTCAGGATTCAATACATGAAGAGCCTAACCTCTAAGATGATGGAATTATAATTCCAATAGGTTTAAAATGTATCTAAGCTACTTGATTAGTTAGGAGAAAGGTGGAGTTGAGTTGATAATCAAAAATCCATCGATAGGTCCATATAGTGCTTTGTACGGAGGAGACAAGTGGAAAGTGGTTTCAAAATGTCAAAAGAAGTTTATGAACCCTATGTATAATGAGTGTGAATTATTCTTAGTTTTTATATATTTTAATATTTATAGTGAAGATAAATAGGCTAGTTCAAGACCTTGAAACTCATATATATAAATAGGGATCTTCACCTATAACCAAGTTGAAAGTACAGTCAAGTATATTATATGGGAGGTGGTGTATAAAGGAGATTGGAGGTATGAGAGGAGTTTTAAATACCTCAAAATTTGTCTTAAATAGATGAATAACTTCATAATCCATGTCATTGACCTTCTCAAGGTCTTGGATCATCTAACCTCTCTCTACAATTTGTATAAACCTTCTAACATCACCTACATCCCACATATAGTATTGTGTACTTGAGGAGCAATGAGAGAGGTGGTAAAGAGTGTTGATTGAGGTTATTAAGGGTTTGATATATATTTTAAATGGTGAATAGGTTCAAGGATAAATGAGGAGTTAGGAACCTAAAGGAGAAGGTTCAAAACCTCACACAGTCAAAGACCTAGACAATCACCTATAGTCTTATCTTATGATCATTCCCTTTTCAAGGAAGCAGTAGAATAGTGTAGAATGGATCCTAAAACAAATTGATATTGATCCATTTCCAAAACCAAGATAATATCATAGTTAGTGATGAGATCTCAAACTCTAAGGTATCCTAGTTAAGACTCTCTTAAGGACACCTACAACTAAGTACTTTCAACAGGTAGTCAAGGACAAGTTTCAACATTATTGGGAAGTCAAGGTTATGAGTTTAAAGGGTGTTATAAATGAGTTTCATGAGAATTTTAAATATTATGTTAAATATATTTAAGTTATAACAATATTTTTAGAGTCTGTATGTGAATATATCTTAATAGATCAAAGAACACAGTCCATTTTAGACTTTCTAAGCCCACTCACAAACTAAGTGAGAAAGCATACCTTTCACTAAAGTTGGAAATGGTAGTTGAAATAAAGTGTGAATGGCATAATTATGACCTATATAAATTTTTTTATCAAGTTTATACATCTCAAATGGATAAGAATCTTTGTTCATAAAACTCTAGGGTCAGCAGACCTATTTGGCATACAAACCCTCAGTAATAAGATATGAGGTTTTATTTACTTTTGAAAGTCAATGCTTATATATGATCATCATAAGTCATTTCATGGAGGTAATTTAAACATTATTAAGATATTAATTTTATGGTTAAGTGTCTTATGATGTTTCTAGACCCAACTAACTTTTTTAGGCTCTTTACATGCAAGCAGTCCCAGTCAGTCATGAGGAGAAATGGTGTTTTAAGATCTCTATATGTGTGATCAAGTTTTGAAAATTGGTATATAACATATTCATGAGTGGATTAATATAATAATTATCTCTTAAATCTCATACTATCAGTTGACATATCCATTTTTTCTCAAACCTTTCCCACTCCATTGGCAAGGGGCAGTCTTGAGACTAAAGTGTCTTTTGGTCTCAAAGAGCAAAATGAGCATTTACAGACCTTATGATGTGTCTTTGGTATAGTAAAAATTCATTAATAAGGTTTAAACACACTTAAAAGTAGTAGAAACACTTAGATTTTAGTCCAAGATCCATTGAGGGCTAGCATGAGAGAGACAAGCCCATAACCCCAAGTACCCTGACCAGCGTACCATAAGCACAAAAGGGGTAACTATCACTTCCAAGACATGTGGAATCATGTAAATGTATTATTTATAGGTGTATGAATTATTCAAATTAGTGGGATTTAATTCTAAAACCCAAAACTCATATTACACCTCTCTCAAGTCACAAAAGACCCCATATTTGGATGTCCCATATTTATGAACAATCGTTAAGTTAAAATGCTTTTATAAGTATAATTATGTCATTTGGATGTCCCATATTTATGAACAATCATTAAGACCCCAGATAGGTCTTAAACCATGATTATTAATAGTCAAGGGAAATGGACTTAAAAATCACATATGATGAAATAATTTACTCATAAAACCTCTTGGATTTTGTTGAGGACTCCAAGGAGGTTCTTCAATTGTACTTAACTTGTACGGACTACTATATAGACTACCCAAAATAGCCTATTTTTAATGTTTTTTAGGTCTTCTAAGAAGGGGATAGCTTCCTAATAATTGGATGAGGTCCTTTGTGATTTTTTATTGCTATTAAAGGTTATAAACTTGCATGCTATATTCTATAAATTCTCAAACCATGGACGTTTTCCAAGGTAGTCCCAAACAAGCTCAAAATAAGCCTCGAAAGCAAGGTAGTTTCTTAGTTTTCATACTTCCTTAAGGTCTCAGGACCCCAAATTTGGTATGGAATATGGTATTAGCCTAGTTAAAGTTAATCACACACTTTTGAGTGATTTAAAATGTGTGGGAGCTCCCAGTTGCAAGATTTATCTTTATAAGCATAGGAGGGCTAATTAGGTCTAATTGGAGAAGAAAATGAAGGAAAAAGAGTAATTCCACTAGGCGTTTGATCATGAAATTTTTTTTGGAGATTTAAGGGGATAGAAGGTACTCAAAATGTACCCAATTTTTCAAGTTGGTCTCTACAATATTCTATGCAAGGTGCTTTTCAAGTTTTTAGGGCTATAAGGAAGGGATGCTAAAGAAAGAAAAATGATGTCTTTTAGACTACTTGATGGCTCAAAATTCCTTGTTTCAATTTTTATGTCATGCTAATAATTCATCCATAGTGAAATTTTTCTTTGTCTAATTCAAAAACTCTTCTTTCTCTCTCCTTTACTTTTTGTTCATATGGAAGAATCAAGTGTTCACAAGTATTAAATGATGCATAGAAGTTTTCCAAGTACTTTACTAATGTTCTTCATTCCCTCATATACCTATTTAAGTGTGGAATAAGTCAATTAAATTTTGGATAAGGTTTCAAATGTTGAAAGGTTCCCAAAGATTCCTAATCATACTTTTCTTCCTTCCAACGCCTAGTATGTTGAAGTGGTCAAAACAAGCACTAAAAGACTCTTAACAACCTCAACCAGCTAGATATACTTCATGAATATTTTTTAATAATATTTCAATGAATAATGAATGAATATTTAAGACGTAATTTCAATTAAAGTTCCTTTTCTAATTAAGGGAGGCATTCAACCAAGAATATAGGGTTCTTGAGTATGGATTTAGGCACTTGTTAGAGTCAAACTCCACCAATCAAGGATGAGCCTCTTCAAGACTCTTTCAACTCTTCAATACATGTCTCATCTATATCCCTACACTGAGATAAAAATAAATGATATAATAAAATAATACTACATTGGAATTGAGAAGGACTAAATCAAGGTCATATTTCCTAGTTTTGGGGGCTCTTGTCTTTCTCTCTCTCCTCTCCCTCATTCTCACTATATGTAAACAAATGTTTGAAATTTGAATCCTTAACCTAAGTTTTGGCAAGGCCATGATCATAAAACACTTGAAATTTTCTATTTTTATTTAATAAAATAGAATCCATGCCTCTTCAAAACTTGGTTTAGTGTATTTTCATGGTTTATTGATAGATGACAGTGATACTTCATGCTTCCTCTCATCTTGTCCTTTCCTTTTTACCTATTTGTAGGTGTTATCTCTTCTTTAAATATTACATAGTGTTCTATAATCATCTTGTATTTTTTTCAAGTGTGAGCTATCCTTACTATCTTTTAGAGACCTATTGATTAGTTACCTTAGATCATCCATCAAGTTGAGCCTCTGTGTGAAACATTGATGTATGGAGATCTCTCATTTGAGAATTGCAATCAATTTTATGTTCTTATTAATCCTCTTTGTGTGTACTATAAAAGTGGAGGTCACATTTTGGTGTATCACCCTAGTTAGAAAGGCTTTATTTCCTATTTACCTTCTTCCCTTTTCCCTTTCAAGCTGGTAATAAAGAGTAGGGATCCTAATTGATACATCAAGGGGAAATAGACCTTAAAATCTAGAGATTCAATCCACCTATTATGCCACCCATATCCTAAGATTGTCTCCATGTTACTTCAAACTTTGAAGGCCTAAAACTACCTTCATAATTGTGCAAGTCTAGTAGTCAACAATTTTTTGTACACTCAATGAGACACAAGTCCAAAGTAGTGGAAGGATTGTTGGTGTTATTCTTCTACTGATCAGCCTTGGAGGTATTTAAAACATCAATAGAATCTTTTATACCAAACATAGTTTCCAAGTAATTGAATCTTCATTGCATTACCCTGATGTTGTTTTTATGGCTTACTTTAAATAAAATGGTAATTTTATGTGAGTTGATGAGCCTTATCAGGAGTATGGTAAACCTTGTCAACTTTTTTATGAGCCTAATCAACCTTACCAAGATTATTATTAGTCTAATGATCAATCTTGTCAAGAGTATTATGACTCGTATCTATTTTATAGTAACCCTTAATAGCCTCACTATGACCCTGGTTATGTGCCTCGGTAGCCTTATCAAGACTTGTAGTAATCATACTCATATCCTCCTAATCTATTTCCAACTTAAAATCATGATTCACATACCCTATCCTTATTAGAATTCAGGCCAAATATGTTAAAATATGAATGGGTGATGAGAGTATGGGATAGAGAGTTAGATGTGATACCTTTTCACCTCATTGAGAAGATGAGAAAGATTGTATAGATGTTGGAAGATAAGTGGGCAGCAGTTAGAGAATAAAATCATTATGTCATGACTTATGAATTACGTGAAATGAGAACTATGATCTAATGGTGGATAGATAGGTTAGTGAGATGGGATAATCAAGATATCTAAGCTAAACCACCTCAGCCATCTCTTCTTACCCCTGATCAAAAAATTTGTGTTCCAAGTTTTCTCACATCTTCACCTTTCTTCAGGAAAACAAGCTTATACCATGTTGGAGGCATTCTTGGGTTATGAATCTTGGTTATTCCATGCCAAGTCTTGTAGATGAATCTTCCCCCATCAATCTTAAAGAATCCTCATGTTTACCATATCAACCCTCTTATGTTCCTTATCATCATGAAGTCATTGAATATTCTCAAATGGAGCCTCCAAGAGAGTTAATTTAACCTCCAAGTGAACCTAATACTTTTAAAGTCCTACCTTGGAACCAAGTAGTCAAGTCTTGGGATAAATAGGGGAGGTGAGTGTTATTAAGTTTGAGACCAAAGAAGACATTGTGCCTATAATTATTCCCTCATGGAAGTCAATTCAAGAAAACATAAAAATGAAGGAGGAAGTGATTGGTTAAGAGGCAAAAATTATAGTTACATCTGATATTGATGAATTAAATCATGAGGGTGAGGAAGGAAACGGTGAAGTAGAAATATATGCATCTATAGCTCAACTCAACTTACTGTCTCTCCATGAATTCTTACAAGAAACTTCTATTCTCAAGACCTCAAATTGAAAAAGTATTCCCTTAACTCCTAAACAAACTCATGATCTTGTTCATTTCCCTGACACAATCTCCCTTATTGAAGAGGGGACTATTCTATGGAGGATAAATGAATAAGTTACAGTTGCAAGTGATCTTTGGGGTGAGTGTAGTGAAGATGAGGAAAGCATGTAAGAGGAAGAGATATTTTTTGGTACTCCACTTGGTGATAAATAATGTAATTTGGCCTTCAAATAAGCTGGAGAAGTTGTAATAGAAACTAAAGGAGGCATTTATTTGTTTCAAGAGATCCCTTTTGGTGTGTTTGAAGACCATGATAAATAGTCCATACATGATGAAGAGGAGCTATTTTTAAAACATACTGATGAGTTTGAAGAATTGATGTAGTTGAACTTCAACTAAATGCCCCTCATGGTACCTCAAGTGTGTAAGGGGAAGATGGTCTTGATATGAAATATCTCCATGAGATGCTATAATCTAAAGTCATGAATGAATTTAAGACATCTCCTATTGAGCAAGAGGCTGACTTTGAGTAGGTTGTTTCCCAATCACAATATACAACACATTTGATGTTATTGATAGCCCTATTGCTCCACTTGGGGAGGACCAAGATGCCATTAAATCTAATCACATTTAGGTTGATCAAATTGAGGAATAAAAGGATGATTGGAGGTTGTACATTGAGTCCCTGCAAGAGATTGAAGACTTTTATAAGGATATATCACTCATTAGAGAACAAGATTATGAGAAGGCTAATAAAAATTCATTCATTAAAGACCATGATGAAAATTGGATTGAATATTAAAATATATATGAAGATCTTGATGAAATTGCAGTAGATGGTAAGAAGGATGAGGTCACTCAAGATGTCATAGAGACTCAAGGACAATGTATAGATGAAGTATCACTTGATGAGGTTGCAATTGAAAAGCAGTATGAAAAATATCCTAAAGTATAAGATGAATATGTATTCATTAGAGCCTTATTTGATTTTGATTATTCATTTAAAATTTTTTCAATAGGATTGCCAATCATAAAGCATTTGAGCTCCATCAAGCAAAAGTACAAGAAACATCTTGTCTTGTGTCCTTATTCATCATGTGAAGTAAGTGATCCAAAAAACTTTCCTTTTGATCTTGAAGGAGGATTATTTAAATTTTAGTGGAATTTAGTTTAGATTTTCTCTTAGTGTTTTCAATCACATTAGTTTGGTTATGTTTTGTTTCAATAAGTGCTTTGTTAGCACATGTGTTTTGTTTGTTAGTTTCCTTTGTTGTGTGTTTTCTTTCCTTGTTGTGAAGGAGTTGCAGTAGTGTTGTTTCAATTAAAGAGTATTGTATTCATGAATCAGGTATAATAATTATTTTTTGAGAATGTAATATTGTTTATGATTCCAAAAGATATGTTAATGGTCTGGTTCTCAAGCATAGCAGGCATGCTTTCCAACTGAGTCACCAAAATGTTGACAATTTTCATTTCATAGGTCAAATTGTCACCCCTAACACTTGAAAATTTTATTGTTAGGAAATGGTGTATGTTTATAGTCCTAAAAATATTCTTTTATACATTTTTTAGCATTTTCAATGGGCTTCTCAAGTGTTTATAGTATTTTTAATGCCAAAAAGGCATGTTTTGAGGCCATTCATACAATTCTCAAGATGAAATTGAGATTAAGGAATATTCAAGAAATTATTTATCTATTAAAAGGTAAAAAAGGTTATTTTAAAGATTTTTTAGTTCTTAAAATGAATAAAACTATTTTATCTCCCATATCGACCTCTTTGGCAACTCTAGAAGGGCAGTTTTCAAATGCTCGATACAAATAGAGGAGAGAGAGTTAGGATATTAAACTTTGGAAATGTTATGGAAAATAATTAACTTAAAATTATTTGTATTTTTTTTTGAGACTCATCCCCCCATGTTTATGAACAATCATTAAGAGTGTAATGGGGTCACTATGAGCTAGTCATACAAACAAGGTCCAAGTTTGCCTCCATTCCTTCACTTTTTAGCTCAATGGAGAAAAATGGTTTTATGAGGATGATTTTGGGGGTAAATAATAACCTTTTAATGTTTTAATCATCATCTAATTTGTCTTTACAATAGGATTTTTAATAATAAACTGGTTGCTTGACTTGACTTGACTTGAGATTTGGCAATTTTCAAGCAGTCTTGATATATCAAAGGAATGTATCTATTTTAAATATTTTTCAAGATCATTTTTTAGGTATAGTACATATAATTAATCCAATAAAATTTTCAATTACTTTAATTGTGAAAATCTCTTTCTTAAGACAACCTATTTGGTCCTTTGGCTCTTTTACAAGGTGTAGTTACAGATTTCATGAGGTGAAATGGTGTTTTGAGAGAATATTAGTAAGGTTTTCATGATATTGAGGTAGTTATAAAGTATTAGTAAGTATAAATTTTCCATTTTATATTTATTTATATGAGGTCAAAGGACCATGTTCTCTTAAGAGCTCAAAACTCTCTTGAGGCTTAATGGGCAGGTTAGAAGCAACATAATGGAAAGTAATAAGAGTTATGAGGACTCATGAATGTGAATAAGTGTGTTTTAAAGTCATGATTTTTTTAATAATTATCATAATGTCTTAAAAAATCCTAATGACAAAATGATAAAAAGACCTCTCTAGAGCCCCTAATGCCTAAATCACACTAAAAGATTGTATGCTACTATGTTTTCAACTTATGAGACCTTATAAAGGACTTTATTCCCTTATGAATGTGTTATGAGGTTTCAAAATAATTTTTCAAGGTGATATAGGTCTTTTCAAGGGATGTGAGTGCTTACAATGTTCACAAGGTTAATCAAAATCATAATGCTAACTTCCTTAGAAATCTGTTTAGCAAAGTTTAAGGTAAGTTAGCATTGTTTAAGGTAATATGTTTTTTCATGTTTCCATACTATGATAACCTCTTCATGAAAATTTAATGCTTCTTCAAGCTATTTATGAGCCTGTAAGGTCAATGGAGGTCTTCATACACCTTTTATCTTTTAGGATTAACTTCCCACCTCTCCTCAATTTTTACACAAGGAATTTTCACTTATAATACTAACTTATAAAGATATTTCAAAAGGTGTCATTTTGATCATGAAGATGAGAAAATAGTGGAAAGATCTAAGGATTGATGTAAATAGATATTTAAAGGATAATATGATTAATTTTTCTCATTCAATAATACACCTCACATTCTCCAAGTTAGTCATCTACAGTCTATACAATCATGATATATTCACCTATAGTCAGCTTATCCAACTTTCTCCTTATGTGACTATGTTATGATATGAGAAATATTCTTATGACATGTATGAGATTTAGTTTGAATATTTAATAGGAACATTAACCAATTTTTAGTCCATTAAATTTTAAGGTAAAGTCTCCAATTCCTACACATAGTCATAATACTAAGAAGACACCTACAGGCGGCTACTGATGTGAGATTGTGTTTAAAGGCTAAAAGTGCAAATCAAGGGAAATAATAGATCTCTTATGGAAGATTTGAGTCTACCTCAATTGATAGAAAAGTTTTTTTGAAACCAAATAATATAATGTGAAGGATTAACCAAGCTAGGTTTCAAAACCTTTATGCATGATCAAAAGGTAACCTGCAGGTCTGTATATTCTCCCCATGAGAATCCTACTTGAGTCAAGTATATGGAGATATATTCAAGGAATGAAAGTTTTTGATCCTAGTTTGATAATGGTTAAGTATGATCTCCATAAAACTTTCAAACTCTAGTAAGAGATATGAAATGATTGGTGAAGTTTTGTATGAAACCTACAACCAAGCCTATAGCTAATCTTCACCTACAGTCACCAAATGGCCTACAATCAGTCAAGATTCAAGACATGAAGAGCCTAAACTTTGAGATGATGGAGATATAAATCAAATAGGTTCAAAAGGTATCTAATCTACTTGAGTATTCAAGAAAAATGTGGAGTTGATTTGATAATTAAAAACCAATCTACAGGTCCATACAGTGCTCTATACAGAGGAGACAAGTGGTAAATGGTTTTAAAATGTCAAAAGAATTTTTTGAACCATGTGGAAAATGAGTGTGAATGATTCTTAGTTTTGATATCCTTAAAGCTTTATATTGAAGATAAAGAGGCCAATTCAAGACCTTAAAACTCATATATACAAATAGGGAATCTTCACGTACAGCCAAGGTGAAAGTACAATCAGGTATACTACATGGGAGGTGGTGTATAGAGGAGAGTGGAGGTATGAGAGGAGTTTTAAATACCTTATATGCTATCTCAAATTGATTAATAAGTTAATAATCTATGTCATTGACCTTTTCAAGGTCTTGGAGCATCTAACCTCTTTTTACAGTCTATACAAACCTCCCAACCCCATCTACAAACCACCTATAGCACTGTGTACTTGAAGAACAATGATAGAAGTGGTAAAGATTTTTGATAGATGTTATTAAGGTTTTCATATCTATTTTAAATTTTAACCAAGTTTAAGGAGAATTAATGAGTCAGTAACCTGAAGGAGAAGGCTCAAAACCTCACACAATTAGAGACCTAAATAATCACCTATAGTCCTATCTTGTGATCATTCCCTTTTCAAGGAAGGGTAATAATAGTGTATAAAGGATCCTAAAACCAATTTATATATCAAACTCTAAGGTATCCTAGTCAAGACCCTCTTAAGGACACCTACAGCCAAGTACTTGCATTAGGTAGTCAAGGACAAGTTTCAATATTGCTGAGAAGTCAAGGTTATGAGTTTGAAAAAGTGTTAGAAATTATTTTCATGAGAATTAGAAAAATTATTTTTAATATCTTTGATCTATAATAGTATTTTTGGATTATTTATGTGACGATATCTTAATAGATCAAAGAACACAGTCCCTTTTAGACTTTCTAAGCCCACTCACAAACTAAGTGAGAAAGTATACCTTTCACTAAAGTTGGTAATGGAAATTGAAATAAAGTGTGAATGACCTAATTATGACCTATATAAAAAAAATTATAAATTTTATATATCTCAAAGGGAGAGGAAGCTCTATTCATAGAAATCTAGGGTCAGCTGACCTATTGGGCATACAAACCCTCAGTAATAAGATATGAGGTTTTATCCCATTTTAAAATTAATTGATTATTGATGATCATAATGAGACATTTCATTAGGTTCTTGAAACATGATTAAGAGATTAATTTTTTGGTTAAGTGACTTATGAGGTTTTCTAACCCAACTAACTTTCCTAGGCTCTTTACACGCAGGCAGTCTTAGCCAGTCATAAGGAGAAATGGTGTTTTGAGAACTCTATAGGTGTGATTAAGTTTTCAAAATTGTTACATAGTATGTTCATTATTATATTAATACAATAATTATCTCCTTAAGGTCATACCATCAGTGTACATATCCATTGTTTTGTCTCAAACCTTGCCTATTCCATTAGCAAGGGGCATTTTTGACACTAAGGTGTCTTTTGGTCTTAAAGAGAAAAATGAGAATTTATAGACCTCATGAGGGGTAATTTGTGCAGTAAAAATTCATTAATAAGGTTTTAACACACTTAAAAGTAGCAACAACACTCAGGTTTTAATCCAAGAGCTATTAAGGGCTAGAAGGAGAGAGACAAGCCCATAACCCCAAGTACCCTAACTAGTGTACCATAAGCACAAAAAGGGTTAAATATCACTTCCAATACATGTGTAATAATTTAAATTTATTTTTTATAGGTTTATTAACTATTCACATCTATGGGAGTGACTTCTAAAACCCAAAACTCAAATTATACCTCTCTCAAGTCGGAAAAGAGCTAAGCAAGTCACCCAAGGAGCAACTTCATATGCTCATATCATATATCAAACATAAAATGGGGATATAAGACATTTGGGATATATTATGAGGTTATTAAATAAGTTTTTAAAATTTTAAGGAAGTTATTTGGACATCCCATCTTTATGAACAATCATTAAGACCTCAGACGGGTCTTAAACCCTTCTAAAACCTTGATTGTGACTAATCAAGGGAAATGAACTTAAAAATTGATCCTAAAAACTCTTTTATGTTGTCAAATACTCTAATTATATTATTCACATGCACTTCACTTGTATGGACTACTGTACAAACTTCTCAAAATAGCTTGTTTTTAATTATTTTTGTTGTTTTTTAGGTGTTATGAGAAGGGGAGAACTTCCCAATCATTGGATGAGGTAATTTGGGAGTTTTTATAGATATTAAATCTCATAAAATTTCATGGTATATTTTATAAATTCTCAAACTATGCACATTTTCCAAGGTAATCCCAAACAACGTCAAAATAAGCCTAGGAAGCAAGGTGGTTTATTGGTTTGCATGCTTCCACAAGGTTTTAGGACCCCAAATTTGGCATGGACGATTATATTAGCTTAGGTAAATTTAATAAAACACTTTTTTGTGATTTCACATGTGTGGGAGCTCCCAATAGCAATATTTCTCTTTCTAAGCCTAGGAGGGCTAATTAAGCCTAATTGGAGAATAAAATGAAGGAAAAAGAGTACTTTCAATTGGAGTCTAATCATTAAATTTTATGTGGAGATGTAAATGGATACAGGTTACTCAAAATAGTACCCAAGTTTTAAATTTGATCTATAAAATATACTATACAAGGATATTTTCAAAATCTTAAGGCTATAAAGAAGGGATGTTGAAGCAAGCAAAATGATGTCTGTTGGACTACTTGATGGATCCAAATGCCTTGTTTCAAGTTTTATATCATGTTGAGAATCCATCCATGGTGGAATTTTTTTTGGTTCAATGCAAAAACTCTACTTTCTCTATCTACTTTTTGCTCATATGGAAGAATCAAGTGTTCATAAGTATTAAATGATGCATAGAAGTTTTCTAAGGACTTTATTAATGCTCATCCTTCCCTAATATGACTATTCAAGTGTGGAATAATTCAATTTAAGTTTGGATAATGTGTAAAAGGTTAAAATGTTCCCATAGATTCCTAATCATACTCTTTTTCCTTCCAACCCTAGTATGTTGAAGTGGTCAAAACAAGCACTAAAGGACTCTTAACAACCTCAACCAGTTGGAGATACTTCATGAATATTTTGTAATAATGTTTCAATAAATAATTAATGAATATTTAAGACCTAATTTTAATTAAATTACCTTTTCTATTCAAGGGAGGCATTCAACCAAGAATATAGGGTTCTTGAGTAAGGATTTAGGCACTTGTTAGAATCAAACTCCACCAATAAAGGATGAGGACCTCTTAACTCTTTAATACATGTCACAAATATACCCCTACACCACTTTTGAGAGGAAAATAAATTAATAATAAAATAATTCTACATTGGAATTGAGGAGGACTAAATCAAGGTCATATTTCCTAGTTTTGGGGGCTCTTGTCTTTCTCTCTCTCCTTTACCTCATTCTCACTATATGTAAGCTAATGTTTGGAATTTAAAAAAATAATTAATCTAAGATGTGTTAAGGCCATGCTTAGAAAACACTTGTACTTGCCTATTTTGAATGAATAAAATAGAATTCATGCTTCCTTAAAGCTTGGTTTAGTGTATTTTCATAGTTTGTTGATAGATGACAGTGATAGTTCATGATTCCTCTCATCTTTTCCTTTCCTCTTTACCTATTTATAGGCATTAGCTATTCCTTATATTTTTCATAGTTTTCTCTAATCATCTTGTATGTTTGGCAAGTATGAGCTTTCCTTAGTGTCCTTGAGTGACCTATTGATTAGATGCCTTAGATCATCTATCAAGTTAAGCCTCCGTGTGAAACATTGATACATGGAGATCTCTCATTTGAGAAGTGTAATTAGGTTTATGTTCTTATTCATCCTCTTAGTTCATAATACACAAGTGAAGGTCACATTTTGGTGTATCACCCTAGTTAGATAGGTTTTCCTTTCAATTTACCTTTTCCCCTTTTCCCTTGCAAGCTAGAAGTGCAAATTAGGGATCCTAACTGATACATCAAGGGGAGATAGCCCTTTTAATCTAGAGATTCAATCCAGATATTAGGACACCCATAGCCTAGGATTTTATCCATGTTACTTTAGACTGTGAAGGCCTAAAACTACCTTCACAAGGGTGTAAGTCGAGTAGTCAACAAGAACTAAAATGGTGTGTTTCAAACCTGATAACATATTTGAATACCATTCACCTATTTTGGATTATTTGAAGAAAATGCACTTGAGTTTTAGGCCACTTGGACCAAACTAGTTGTGGCAAGTGAACAGTTATAATACACATGTGTATATAACTGATGGAATGGTAGATCAGAAGAGTTTCCTAAATCATGGCATATGTTCAATGAGTTGTTTTAGATCATTTTAAGGTGAATTCATGGTTATAATGTCCATTTATCTCTCCTTTCATGCAAATAAGGGTAGATTCTAAGGATCTAGTCAAGGTATCAAGCAATTTTGTAACTCCTATGCCACTTGAAAGATTGAAGTTACTTCAGGAGTGAGACACATGGCTTTGGAGGTTTTTTGTACTATCTCATAACTCTTTTTCTAGTTGTAACTCTCATAGATACTTGTCTCCCATCTTCAACTACACCTCTCTCTCTTTTCTCTCACATTCTCTATATATTGAGCCACTTTTGGCTAAGTTTGTATCCTTCACCTAGGTATGGTGAAGCCCTACCCATTTATTTTTTCTTTGATCAATAAAACAACTGATGTTTTACCTCATTCTATGACTACATGTAGTGATAAAGCTCTAAATGGTTGATCTCATCAAGTGTAAATATATACCACCTTGTTTGTGTCCTATTTATCTTTCCTCATGTGGTTTTTTCTCTAGTGTAGGTTGTAGTTGGTGTCATTAGGGGTCTCTTATAGGTTTTGAAGTAGAATTATTCTTCTCTCTCAGCCTTATAATGCCTTACCCTTATACAAAACATTGAATCAATACATTCATTCTAGGATGTGTGTATGTTCATATTATCTTGTAGGTATTAATGTATTTTGCAATGTGTGATAGTGGTCAATAAAGTTTGGTGCATCACCATTGTAGTTAGGTTTAGTTCAATTTTTTTATCCCCTTTTTAAAATCAAGCAAGTAATGAAAGTGAGCCTAATTGATTCATCAAGGGGAGTTAACCCTTCAACTTAGAGGTTTACCCCTACTATAGACAACCCACATTTCTATGGGTAATCCCATGTTTCACCAAATTGGAAAATTTTTAATAACCATCTTATAGGGTGAAAAACTTGGTTGTAATAGTTCTGGCACACCCAATGGGACTAAGGTCCAAAAGAGTGGAAGAAGTTTTTGGTGTATTATTCTACCTATCCACTTTTAAAATCATTAAATAAACACCAATGGTGACTTTGAATGTAATTAGCTAGTTTTAAGCATCCCAAGTACTTATTGTGAAAGAATTTGATGATACCTTATGTTTCATTTGGCTCATGAAGTTTGGATGGCTAGGTATGAAGAGAACTTTTACTATGCACCTTTGTATTAGCCTTGTCATGACTCATACCAGCCATATATCCTTCTTTATTGACCTGGTTGTGACCCCAACTATGTGCTTCAATAGCCTTATCAAGCATGTTACCATCTTTATGAGTCATATCAGTCCTATGGTCACCATATTTTTCCTCTACATGACCATGATGTTGAATATGAGTAACCTTCTCAAGCTTAATATGTCTTTAGTTGTCCCTCAAACCAATCCATTTCAAGTTTGAAAAAAACTCTCTTAAGCTATGATAAATACATATTAGACCTTCATACTCAAATAGAACATGGTTAAGATATTCCTAGCCATGTCATTCATGACATGAGAGACTCATTGTAGCTATTGAAAGGAGAATGGACACCTATTGAGAGATCAAATTGGCAAAGTCTCTCAAGTGAAATGTTAGATGTAAGTGGTTTCATTTAAAGCATAAAAGGTATGTTGAAATTTCATGAAGGATAGTAGGTCTAATTCCATCAGCCCTATGTGTCTTCTTACACTTCATCTCAATTCTCATACATGCCACCCATTCTTCCCTAAGAGACCTTTCCAAGTGAATCTCCAAGTGTTCCAAGTCTTTATGTGTTCCTCAAACCTTCCCTTCTCAAAATTTAATCGAAGAGAGTATTCAAAAATAAAATGAGATTATTGTAGAACAACCTATTGATTCAATCTAACACCCCACTTATCTTCTTCAAGTAAGCCCCAAGGAGTCTTCCAAAATCATAAGCTTGAATCAAGTAGTAAAGTCTTGGAGTGGGCAAGATGAAATAAGTATAAATCAGGGAGTTGAAGAGAAGGAGAAACCTAAAATTATGCAAGTCTCTCCCACCCCTCCTCAAGAGATATCTTATACTATATATCAACCTTCTTATGATATTTAACCTCATGAGACTACTAATCACCTTCAAGAAAATTTATTTTAAAAGGATATAGATAGGCAAATCAAAGAGTTAGAGTTAAAGATAAAAGGACTTAAAGAGAGCCAAGATCAATAAATGGAAGACAAATAAAACTATGTGTCTAATTAAGCCCCATTACACTCTCTCTAAGAACATAAATCCTATCTATATTGGAGGTCTATCCAAGAGTGTATTCAAAACAAGAATGAGATTCTAATTAAGAAGGTAGAAGATCAACTTGCCACTGTTGAAGAGCCTCAAGAAGGCTATGGGGAAAATGAAGTTCTTATTGAAGAAGATGTCCCTTTCATTACTCAATTTAACTTTATATCTCTCCAAGATTTCTTCCAAAAACCCTCCATTCCCATGCCCATTCATAATCCATCCACCACACCTCATACTCCGTCTCCAACTCATGAACTTAACCATCACCCTCTCACCATCTCCCTTCATGAGAAAGAACCTATCCTATGAGAAGTAAGTGAAAAATATTAGGTTGAAATTGTTAGTGAGATTCAAAAGGGGTATGAGGAAGATGACTCAAGTGAGGATGAGGAAGAAATATCCATTAGTACTCCACTTGGAGAGGAAAAACACAAATCAGTCTTTAGGAATAAGCATGAAGATATTGGAGGCGTGAATCAAGTTGAACAGGTTACTTTTGTTATTTCTCTTTAAAATGATGATCAATAATATTATGAAGACTTTTTTGCAATCCTAGGAGTAGGTTACACTCCTCTTTAAGGAAGCTATAGTCTAGTCAAGAGTGAATAAGGAAGCTTTGGAAAGCAAGTGAACATCCAAGGAAGAAGTAGCCCCTCAAATATGCCAATTCAGGAGGCATATACACTCCATGATGATATTTTTGAGGTCATCAAAATGGGCTATCATCTCTTCAATCAATTATAAAATTCTTACCCACTCTTGAAGGATAAGGTATATTTTTATTAGC
The DNA here is from genome assembly GCA_037957365.1 of Torreya grandis. Taxonomy (NCBI): domain Eukaryota; kingdom Viridiplantae; phylum Streptophyta; class Pinopsida; order Cupressales; family Taxaceae; genus Torreya; species Torreya grandis. Next base: position 465,248 of record JARHVA010003995.1, on the reverse strand, counting down.
CTTAGGTTGCTAAGAATCAAAAGGTTGTTCCTATTGGATCCATTCCTACAAGTGAATCACAAGATTTATTTCAATTAATGCAATTGGATATGCCAACTTATAAGGAGTTTGAACAAGGTATATTTTTGGATTGATGATGAAGAAAAGTTTCTTGAAAAACTTGATGAGGTTTCATCAAAAGAGAAGAAGGAGGACCCTCAAGAGGCCATGGTGATCCAAGAAGCATGCCTAGATAAAGCATCATTGAGTCAAGTTGTAGCCAAGGAGTATTATGAGATGATTGAGCCACAAGGAGAGTTCACCTTCATAGTTGACATGTTTGTAGCTATCATTGCTTCACTTTGAAATCATGCAAAGAAGATTGGAAAACATGAAGGAGTTGAAAACCCCAAGAGCAAGGTTCAAAAGGAATCTTGATTCATGTTATTTATCACTTCATAGAGCAAGAGATGGTACAAGCTTACCCTTTGATATAGTAATAAGAATTTATCTTCATGTTAGTTGTGCATAGCTAGTTATTTGTTGTTTTTTTGTGTTCCAAAAGTATTTAGTTAACACATATGTGTGTCTTCCTTTCTTTGCCTTTGTGGGTGTGTCTTAATTTTGTGTGATGTTGAGGTAATCAAGTTGTCTTGTTGGTCAAGTGTCAAGTTATGATCTTGTTGTCTCAGAGTGCAATTGACTCCATATCCCACTGGACATGCAAGGCTACTAGTCCATTAGCATTGTAGGCATGCTACCCTTATGAATCACCAAATTATTGACCAATTTTTTATCCCAAGTCAAAATAGGTCTACCCCTATAAATTTAAACTTTAATAAGGTGGTCATATGTTTGTTTAATGGTCTAAAATGGTCATAAATAGTCCCATGTGGTCATATGTGTCCTTGTCTAGCTTTGTCTAAGTTTTGGTCTTACGTTCACTTATTTAGTCTTATGGTAAAGTAAAAGGTCTTATATAGTCAAACTTGGTTAAACATATAATATAGTCTAAGGTCATTCCAAAAGGTTATTTTTATGTACTTTGTATCATATTATCATGTTCTAACTTTTGTTTGGCTTCTATATGAAAAAAGTCACATTTTTACCACCTTTTGGCCCATTTGGAAGGGTTGGACATACCACTCTCAAATAGAAACTTTAAATAAAATAAAAAAATCCTTATTATTATATAGATGTCAAATAATGTTTATGGTTAGTCAGGTACTAACAAACTTGCAATAGCAACCTCTCAAATTGTAAAAATGACACTTTTCAAGCACTTTTTGGTACTTGTACAGCCTTAGAGGATCAATTTTTAGTTGGAAATGGTTTATAGGTGTCTCTTTATCTCCCTCAAATAATTTCCCATATTTGGACCAATTTTCAAGTCTAAATAATACTCCAAACACCTTTTCTCCTCCATCATTGCCTTCATAATCTCATAAAGGTAAAATTCAAGTGGATGGTATGGCTAGGAGAGAGAGATTCAGGAGCTAAAACTTTGGACATTGTTAAGGGTACAATAAATATTGAAATAATTAGAATTATTTTACATAATTATGGCCCCTTCTTTATGAAAAATTTCTAAGAGTGATAATAAGTCACTATGGCTTATGCATCCAAGAGGGGTCTGTTCTTGTACCTATTTCTCTAGCTCAAAAATTGATAGAGATGAATGATTTTTAGGGTGGGTTTTAGAGGAATTGGAGATCCCATGGTGGTTTATATTTTCACCAAATCTTTCACCCTAGAAGAGGTTATTCAAGCCTCCTCTAGATTTGGTCAACATGGAAATACTTCTAGGTATGTGGGTTTACCTATGGTAGAAGTAGACCTCTAGGTCTAAGGGTTAGCTCTCTAAATTCACCTTAAAGTGATTATCACCTACACTAACTATTTTCTTATGGTAAAAGGGGTATAAGTATGCATTAAATGAAACCACTCTAAGGGTGTGATACACTAGAAGGATTTCCACAAGACCATTATAGTTCTTTCACTAAGAAACAAGTCCTACAACACTAGCTTCAAAATCCTAGAATGATCTAACATTAGTATTTCAATATAGAAGTGATATGCATGAGATCTATCCAAGGTAAGTGAACCATAGATTAGTTTTAGATACTAAGGCTCATTATACACTTGAAAATATACCCATACACTTGACAACACTTCATATGACTTGATAGAGTAGAACAACTTGCATCAAGCATGAAAGGATTGAGAGAAAACAAGGATAGATGAATATCACTTAATTATTCACTATACATCTCTTCACACACTTTGAAAAGGTGATATACGAACTCAAACTACATTGTATTTATTTTTCAAAGGAAAATTACAATTTCAAACTAGTAGGGCTTAGCCATACATGGTGTGGAATTAGTCTACAAGTACCAAAATGGCTACTACTTATAGAATGTGAGAGAGGAATGAGAAGAATGAAGTCCAAGAGTCACTAGAACATGTGTCAAGATGAGGGAATGAATTACATTTGTAGGATAAAAGAATATGAAACATTTCATGTAAGGTATACTTGGAAAAATATCCCTCAAATCATAAAACTCCAAAAATGTGGCGTAGGACTCTTCATTTGCTTACCTAGAAATTGACTTCATCATTTGACCTTCCATGAGTTCTCCAAATTAGACTAGGGATAGATGAGATGATTGAAATGTGAAGAGGGGGTTAGAAACAAGCCCCAATATGCATTCGTTGTGCCCCTAATCACTGAAATTATTTTGTACATGAGTTATCACTACTTCCATTCATAATCACTCCTATTTCACTCATCCTTCACACTTGGCACCAAGATTTACTTTAGTTTCTCAAATTAGTTTGTACAGGGGAGTGTATGACACTTGTTAAGATCCCTCATGCCCTTAAATTCATTAGGTAGACCTTAAAAGGCCTCCTACTTAGAATTTTCACCTTCTCACTTGGTGGTCATTCCTTGTTCACTATGTTAGTTTGGATTGGCTAAGATGAATATGATAATAGAGGCACTTTTGAACTTTGTTGAAGCAAAAAAAGAGTATGATAGGTTATACTAAGTCCCATATTAACTCCCAAAGTGATTTTCATCTTTTAGAACCCTTCACTACCTAAAAAACACACAAAACTATCAATAAAATCCATTTTCCATCATTTTCATACAAGTAGTGTACAACTTAGTCTAATGGAAAGGATCCCTAGAGAGTCCTCTACAAGCTCAAATCACTTTCATGTTCAAACTAGCTCATCTAAATTCCCCTCCTTCATATTTCCAATTGGGTCCTTAATAAGGGTTTTAGAGGTTTTTAGGTGGTTTTAGCCTCTAAGGATTGTTTATAAAGTTGACATTGAAACCCTTAAAAAATTCCATTAAAAATTATTTTATACCCTCTTCATCACCTCCTAGCTCCTCTAGTTCCCATGTTATACCTCCATACAGGTGTGAGCTCCCAAATTTAGCCTCTCAAGCTTCTCTCTTCATTCTACATATTATGTTATGATCTCAGGCCAATAAATGACTTCCCCATATTTTTATCTACATGATAAAAGCTTGAACACACCTAATAACCCCCTATGAACATGTTCTAATTCATTACAGTACTCATCTAGTGTCAAAAGTGATAGCAAACCCCCTTGAGGGCTTTAGGCCTAGACTAGACCTAAGGGACTTGATTGCATACCTATGGGTTTAGGCCACTATGTTTAGTTTATAACACTTGTGAGGCTTCCCTAAAATATGTTGGGCCTAAAATATGAACCCTTCTAACATGGTCATCATGTCTTTTGCCAAATTTCTTAATGTGAACCCTCAATTTGGACAAGCTCAGCTGACAGTCAACTATGATTGTGTATTCTTACTTATAAGGTGATACTTGTAGGTATGTACTACATGTTTATAGTTTGTATATAATGTTCCAAGACTTATTTAAGCTCTCAATTCTATTTAACATCTATTTAGACCTGCTCTCATCACACACTATGTCAACCTTAGGACAGTCATGCCTTAGTACATTGTCATTTATAGTCAAGTTGCAGATGGTCATTTCAAAGGCAAAAAACACCTATAGGTTGTATTCCAACACTTATAAACCTATGTTTGACACCCTTGGATATTTTTGATGTCTTTAGAGGCAATTATAACTTACAAGTGTTCTTGATTGCATGTTTTCATTGCTAGGTCTATTTCAAGATACTATAAGTGTCTACAATCAACTATAGATAACCTTCTTGGGAGTAATAGTCCACCTATAGGTGACCAAGTAGTTTAAGAGCCTACTCTCTAACTTAATTTTATTCCCTTAGAATCAAAAATGACTTTCTTACCTTAGTCATTTGCCATGGAGAGATGTTATTGTTTACTTTCTAAAGGTTATAAGGTCACTTAAAGTTCAAAGCATTACAGAGATCATTAACTTTCTGTAGTGTAAGAAAGCATGACTTGAAAACCTTATAACATCATCCTTCCTTGTCCAATCTCCATATTATTTTGCAAGGTATCTCCCTTATATGAGGGATATAAGATATGATCAGTCAAACTCATCTAGACTCCCTATTACCTCATCATATAATAGCATCAAAAGTGACTAGGGCTCTATTTTGGAGTTTTTAAGGAAACAAATCCCTAAAACTCATTATCCATATATATGTATCACTCTAAAAAATTTCCTACTACTTGATAGATTCACCATGACTATTATGGTGCCTTCATCACTCTAGGACCTTAAGGAAGGTCTCCATTATGTTTGAATATCCCTATGCAATAATCTCAAGTTTTTGTGAGGCACACATGTAGGTGTTCATACAGGTCATAGGGTAGTGGTAATTGGACATGGAAAATAGCATGGTGTATGAGCATTTAATAATTATTAGACCCTATATTGACTTTCAAATGGATTCTTTTAAACCATAAGGAACTTGAAACTAAACAATTGCTTTGTTTTAATGTGATTGACCTTTCTTGAGAACACCTGTAGTATGCATTAATGTTGCATGTTTACATATATAACTTGAATTGATTATCATAGTCCATCACTTATAATTTAAAGGGTTTATATTTTTTACTTAAGCTCCAATAAGGTGTTCAACAACTTAAGACTCTTCATCTACTCTCCATGTGTTGGGTGTGGAGCTTGATTGTCTTCCAGGATTAGAGGTTAAAATTCTAATGTTTTTTCAACTGGGTTTTGGATCCCATTCTTTGTATCCACTATGGTGATGAGGGTTACAAGGGGGGATTTTCCCCCCTTGTGAGTTCCATGGGGGATGACCCCTCTAGCGGGTCTGGGGGTTGTATGCACTGGTGGGGGTTCGGGGGCAATGCCCTTGATGGGAAAATTTTAATAAAATTGGCTTGTAAAATTGTAATTTCTTAGTCAATATGGACCATTAATTATAGGTTTCTAAATCTAATGGTAGAGGTTATGTTTAGGTGTGTTTCCACCCTAAAGTGAATTTAGATATGGCTGAGAGGTAAGAGAAGATTATTGTACATAAAGAGGAGGTAGAGAAGGTAGAGAGGTGTAATAGGTTTTGTTGTAGGATTTGTTTCTCCCTTGTATTGTTGGAAATAATATATCAAACAAGTTTGGTGGATGTAGCCCATCTTGGGTGAACTACATTAAATCTGGTGTCTCCTATTTTGTACATGTTTATGATTATTTTATGTATGTTTGATTGATTTGTTTCATAGTTTCTCTTGTAAGTGATTTGGGGATAAATCTATGTTTTATTTTATCCTAAAATATGACCATGCTCAAGACCTCACACACTTCACTCAGTTTATTGTGTATGATAGTCATATACAAGGATGACTACATTGTTTGTCCTTTGATTGCAATTTCTATATACAACTTTGAAACTAAACATTGCAAGGAAGGAAACTTTTATGACTTTAAAAGCATGAAATATAGCTTTTAACATCCATTTGAAACCACTATAGGGAAGGAAACATTTTTATTCGGTGAAACCTGACTGTAAGTCCACTATTGATATTAACTTATAACTTGAACTATTTGGCTCATGAAATTAACTTCAAACATGCAAACCTAGATGGGAAACATGAAAGGAGGAATTCCACATCCTATAGAAGTAGTTTCACCAACTAGATTATATATACAAGCTTAAACATAAGCAAAACCTACAAGGTGTGGGGATTAGAAAGAAAAATGAGATAGTCCACTTCTTAGGAATGATTCATAAAGCATAGGCATCCATTATTCAACCTCCTACCATGAATATGAATTATACCAAGTGTAATTTCTACCACCAAGAGCATTTCACCTGAAACCTCTCCTACTATCTAGACCATCAGAAGCCCTGTTGACCAATTTTGTGTGCCTAATGGAGAGATGGAGAAGAGAAATTGTTTTGGTCCATTTTTGGTACTTTCAAGGTAGTTCAAGCATGTAAATAGAGTCAAGGAAGATGAAGGTTCACTACATGAGGTTTCCACACATGCCATACTCCCCCATAGGTTGTACAACTTCCAAAACTCTATTTCTTTCAACTACTTTCTTTATTTCACTTAATACCTATGAGATTTTTAGTTATTACTAACAAAGACTAATAGGTCTAACATATTGGACATTGAAAGGAATTTTAGAACACTTAGACACCTTAGAAAACCATACCACCTTCATTTATGACCCCTAAGTAACATAAAATGACACAAGGACTAAATTATACTATGACAAAGCTAATAACATATTAAATGACATCAAATAATATCATGACACACTCTATAACATGATAATAGACCACTATATCAAGTTTTTGGACTCAATTTTTAGGTGGTTTTAGCCTCTAAGGATTGTTCATAAAGTTATGATGTTAGAACCCTAAACAAAGTCCACTAAAACATTATTTGGGACCCTCTTCATCACCTCTTAGCACCTCTAGCTCCCATGTTATGCTTTCATATAGGTGTGAGCTCATAAAATTAGCCTCTCAAGCTTCTCTCTTCATTCTACATACCACGTTATGACCTTGGGCTAAGAAATGACTTCACCATGTTTTTCTCTGCATGATAAAAACTTGAACACACCTAATAACCCCGTATGAACATGTTCCAATTCATTATAATGCTCATCTAGTGTCAAAATTGATAGCAGACCCCCTTGAGGGCTTTAGGCCTAGACTAAACCTAAAGGACTTGACTACATACTTGTGGGTTTATGCCACTATGTTTACTTTCTAACACCTGTGAGGCTTCCCTATGTTCATTAATGTCTAACATTGCTCTTATCATCTTATTGAAATGTTTTCAATAGTTTTTAGCTCACCCTATAGCATTTATTCACTAAACTTTTAGGGTTTGTTCATTTTGGAGTACCCTCTATCTGAGATAGAACAAAGGGTATCTCCCCTATTGATTTAAGTAAAATAAGTATATAAGGTGCTTGATTAAGTGTTGGTGACACTTTTCATAAATTTTCAAGGTTAATTGATACTCCCAACACCCTCAAATATGTTAAAATCTAAGACAGACTTGTAGAGAACTCATTGATTGTAGGGTTTAAAAGTATAGACTATGTGTTGTTCTTGGGAACCCTTCCATGCCTTGTTTCTACTATATGAGAGTTTTAAGAGATATACCTACTAATTTTTATTCTCCTTCCAACATTTTCATCATGCCTTTTGCCAAATTTATCAATGTGAACTCTCAATTTGGATAGTCTCAGCTGACAGTCAACTATGACTATGTATTCTTGCTTGTAAGGTAATACTTGTAGGTGTGTACTAAAAGTTTACAATTTGTATACAATTTTCCACATCTAATTAAAGTACTCAATGCTATTTGACATCAATTTAGACATTCTCTCATCGCACACTTACTATGTCAACCTCATGACAGTCATGCCTTAGTACACTGTCATCTACAGTCAAGTTATAGATGGTCATTTCAAGGGTAATATACACCTATAGGTTGTATTTCAACTCTTAGAAACCTATGTTTCACACCCTTGGATCCTTTTGAGGTATTTAGAGGTAATTTTAACTTTCAAGTGTTCTTGCTTGCATGTTTTTATGTCTAGGTCTATGCCAAGAGACTATAAGTGTCTACAGTCAACTATAGATAACCTTCTTGGGAGTAAGAGTACACCTGTAGGTGACCAAGTAGGTCAAGACCCTACTCTCAAATGTACTATAATTCCCTTAGAATCATAAATTCCTTTCTTACCTTAATGAATTCATTTTCCATGAAGAGATAATCCTGTTTACTTTTCAAAGGTTATAAGGTCACTTGAAGTTCAAAGCACTGCAGAGATCATTAACTTTCTACAGTGTAAGAAAGCATGACTTGAAAACCTTATAACATCATCCTTCCTTATCCAACCTCTATATTATTTTTCAAGGTATCTCCCCTATGTGAGGGCTATAATATATGATCAATAAAACTCATCTAGTCTCCTTATTATCTCATCATATGGCAGCATCAAAAGTGACTAGGGCTCTATTTTGGAGTTTTTAAGGAAACAAATCCCTAAAACTCATTCTCCATATATGTGTATGACTCACTCTTCAATTTTGCCTACTACTTGATAGATTCACCATGAATATTATGGTGCCTTTATCACTTTAGGACCTTAATTAAGCTCTCCAACATATTTGAACATCCCTATGTAACAATCTCAAGTTTCTATGAGGCACACTTGTAAGTGTTCATATAGGTTATAGGGTAGTGGGAATGAGACATGGACAGCAGCAAGGTGTATGATCATTCAATAAGTCTTAAACCCTCTATCACATTTAAAATGGATTCCTTTCAACCATAATTATCTTGAAACAAGACAATTTCTTTGTTTCAACATGATTAACCTTTCTTGAGAGCACCTATAGGTATGTATTAATGTTACAGGCCTATGTATATAGCTTGAATTAATTGACACGGTCCATCACTTATCATTTGAAGGGTTTATATTGATTAATTATGTTCTAATAATTTATTCAACAACTTAAGACTCTTCATCTACTCAACATTACCATGCTCAGGACCTCACTCAGTTGATTGTGTATGATAGTCATGTAGAAGGTTGTCTACATTATTTATCCTTTCATTACAAGCTCTATGTGCAACTTTGATACTTAAAATTATAATGAGGGAGATTTTTATGACTTAAAAATTATGAAATATGTCATATAACATCCATTTGAAACCAATATAGAGAAGGAAACATCTGTATTTAGTGAAACCTAACTACAAGTCCACTAGTGATATCAACCTACAATTTGAATTGTTTGGCTCATGAAATAAACTTTAAAAATGTAAAACCATAGATAAAAAAATTAGAGGAATTCCACATCATATAGAAGCAATTTCATAAACTGGATTATATAGACAAGCTCAAATAAAAGTAAAACCTGTAGGGTGTGGGGATTAGTAAGCAAAATGAGACAGTCAACTTTTTAGGAATGATTCATAAAGCATAGGAATCCATTCTTCCAAATCCTTTCATTAATGTTAATTACACCAAGTGTAATTTATACCACAAATATGACCTAAAACCTCTCCTACTAGCCATATCATTCGAAGACCTATTGACCGATTTTGTGTGTCTAGTGGAGCGATGGAGAATAGAAATAGTTTTGGTCCATTTTTGGTAATTTCAAGGTAGATAAAGCATGTAAATGGAGTCATGAAATTTTAAGGGTCATTTTATGAGGTTTCTACATGTTCCATACTCCCCCTTAGGTCGTACAACTTCCAAAATTCCCTTTCTTTCAACTATTTTCTTGATTTCACTTAACACATATGAGATTTTTAGTTAATATTGACAATAAATAATAGGGTCTAACATATTATACATTGAAAGGAATTTTATAAAACTTGTAAAGCTTGGAAAACTATACCACCTTCATTTATGACCCAAATATGACCCCTAAGCGACATAAAATGACACAGGGACTAAATTGGACTATGACAAAGCTAATAACATATTAAATGATATCAAATAATATCATGACACACCCTATATCATTATAAAGATAGTTGGAGGAAGTAAAAAATGGTTTGCACTCACTCTAGAATAAAATGAAAGTGTTGACAACCGTCTGCCTAAAAGTTGTACATCAAGTTGCTTCTTCTCTGATGATTTTGCAAGATGCTCCAGACAGAGATAAATATATTGAAGGAAAAATTGGAAATAAGGAGGAGCTCCTCAATTTCATTAAAGATGACTAGAAAGACTTGATTAATGAGTATTGTTTTTGCTATGGCTATCTTCTAGTTTATTTTTAGTTTGTTGTTTGGTTGTCGTGTTTATTGTTTGTCTGTTGTTGGTGGCCTTTGGCTTGTTCTAATGCCCCTTGGGCTTTTAATATTTGGATTCTACACCCTTATTTTAAACTTATCTTATCAAAAACATGTTAATAGACCCCTATATCAAGTTTTAGACTATAGGGGGTTGACTTATTTTGACTTGTGGTCAAAATAGTCAACATTCTTGGTGATTTCCCAAGGGTGGTATGCTTGCTATGCCAAAATTAGTAGCCTTATCCTATCCATTGGGCCATGGATTCACATATACACTAGTTTAACACATAATTTACCTTTGAAACCATACCAAACATAAAGGGAAGGACACACAAAATAAGACACACCTAAAGGAAACACACATGTGTTCAAATAGAACACTTATGGAACACAACACAACTGAAAGAAAGACACACACACACCTAATCTAATATTTACAAGACATCACTCTTGAGGTGAAACATCTTATCATACTTCAACTAGGGTTAAATATGGTTCCTCTTACATCTTTATCACTCCATGAAGGTATTCTATCATGTAGAGCATGTTCATCATCAACCACTTGAATGTGTAGATGGTTAAGAATCTTACCATCTATGGATCTCTTCATGTCTTCAAGTGGACTATTTGAGGCCTTCATGAATGCTCTTTCTTACTCTCTAAGAACTGTTGACCAAATTTGACATTTGGGTCAAATTGGGGCACCCCTAGGTAAAACATTGAATAAGGGGGTATAAAATATTGTCATGAGGTGTTTATAGGTCTTTTGATGTCTTTTAATGTTATATTATGTTTTATCTTAGTCATATTAGTTTATTTATCATTTTCAGTCATTAAATGTGTTTTTAAGGGTTATAAATGAAAGTGGCATGGTTCCCAAGGTTCCTAGGTGTCCTTTATTCATGTAAAACATCCAAGAGGTTAGTTAAGATGTTAGGGATGTCAGTTACCTTAGAATGTTGTAGGTTCTCTAACTGAATTTGTAGAAAATAACTCAAAAAAGAAGAAAATGGCACTTATATGGCACATAGGGAAATGTTCCACATGGAAAAGGATCTTATTATGCCTCTTCATCTTCTTCACACTCATTTACATGCATGATTTGCTTTAGAAGTGTCAAAATTGGGCCAAAACCATTCTGCTACCTTTTCACTCTTTTTGGTAGACTGAAGTGATACTCAAGTTTTTACTCGATACGAACAACACAAGTAGCTTCAGGACAAATGATTTTAGGAGGTTGTTGTACACTCATAAAAATTCATTTTCATATAGTAATTTTGAGGAATGGTGGCATGTGCTTTATGAATCATTTGTTTGAAGTTGATTGTTCAAAATTGCTTGCTCATTCATGTACCCTATAGGTTTTACCTTATTTTAGGAGATGCCACATAATTAAATTATTTTTTATGCTTTAAAATGATTTTTTATTCATTACATAATTATTCCCATGATTTTTTTCATGTTCTAATTTGTTTGGATGAGCAAATAACATCAAAATTACAAATTGGTCTCTTTTGAGTGTGACAGACATCTTACACCATTTATAGGGTTTCATGATTTGTCAATAGTTCTAAGGAGTCATTTTAGTGTCAGTTAGATGTTTTAAATATCCTCTTGACACCCTCTTCACCTCTTATCCTCATTATACAAGAATTTTCATGATTTTTAGTCATTGATGCCCAAACACTTGCAGTCAACCATGGATAACCACATACAAGTGGAAGAAAGAGATTTCACATTGGAAGGATGTTCTATAACTTGTCTCAAACTAACCTTGGTATCAATCATGAATTTTTAGGGTTGACATAAGTTTATCTTCCCATGAGGCTCTTTCTCCACCTTGTTGTTCCATTCCAAACAATCACTGCCCATAACTCCACACTTGTTGCCTGCACTGTGAAATGTTCATCTATAGATAATAATACAAAGAGCAAGATGGCCATTTTGAAGTGATTATAAAGTGATAAAATCCATTTTTGAATCCTAGTAGGTTAATAAGATAATGGTGGACTTGTTTAGAAGGATGGTTTGTTAAACAAGTTGAGGAACCATATTCAGGAGACAGATGTTAAATTTTGGGAACATTTCCCAAAAATGACATAACAGAGGTCTTCACTATTTTGTGTATATGTTATAACATGGTTGAGGTAACTCTTGGAGCAATTAAGTTGGTAAAAATTGTATCCCTTAGTAGTAATAAGTACTATGCCAAGAATAGTTTCAATATAATTGGTGGAGATCAGTTGTTTGAGGAGCCCAAAATCACATTTTATGCACTGAAATGTTTCATTGAAACCTACAGGCCTGATTCCTCAAGGAGACCTTTTATACCCAAAGTGAAAAATGATACTATGACAACTTGTATTTTTATTTATAAGGGTTCAATTTAAATTCATGACCTAGGATATTATCAAAGGAGAAAGATATATTATTGTTTTACTCCAAAGCATACTCTTAGTTTGTACAGGTTCCCAAATGAGCATCTACAGCTAGGAGGGTAGTGGGTGACTCAGGCAGGGTATTTGGATGATGTTTTAGCCCATCCAACATGACAATTATAGATATACTAGGTGAAAGAGAAATATTTAATGAAGGTTTACCAAACACTACAACCAAAACCTAAACTAAGTATGGACACCTACAGGGCTTCATTACTCAGTTGACTCTTTCTAACTGTGTTGATAGAGAGTATGAGAAGAAATAGTTATTGTCTATTAGAATCATTCAAATGAGATTCATAAGCTTGAATAATTAATTAATTAACTTAGTGATTTATTTTGGGTCTTGAAGAATCACCTCCAAGGTTCAAATGAACTAATAATGACCTAAGGCAGGGTCTTAAGGCTTTGTCTCAGTGAAGCAGACAGTGAGCTACTTTAGCAATTTGATGGTGTTTAAGGGCATATAAGGTGAGTAAAAGAACAAAAAATTGTTTTGTGACATAAGGGGATTCAAAATTTACCCTTATTTTCCATGATAAATTCTAAACGAGCTAGCAAACACACCTACAGAGATCTATCCAAATAGAGAACAGAGTCAGTAAGCAAAAAGGAGAGATTTTTAGTATGAATAGGGAATAAACATGAAATTAATGAATATGGATCATTTAAAAAATGTATTTGTAATTTAAATGGATTTATAATCATATTTTAAAAGTCCTTAGACTATAATGTAACCTACAAGCAAGGTCCTTTAGAGGGGTAATTCGAACCCAATAAGCCTTAGAATAAAATCAGTCAACAGTGGTTATAGGTAGACAGTGAATAAGGTTTGATACTTCTTGAAGTTTTAAATACAAGATGAGGATAATGAACCTAAACAATGTAAATTACCTTAATATGAGCAAAGGAGGGGTCTCAAAAAGATGTTAAAACATAGTATACTTGCATAAAACCCTGCATAGTATACCCTTAAAAGAACTAGTCTTGGAATTTAAGGCTTTGAAGGGTAATATCATCTATTTAGGAACCCAATTTTTTTTTAAATAATCTTAAATAATTTCATATCCCACTCCAAGACTTGGTTTTGATGAGTAAATAGGGTAACACCCCTTTGTTCCCTCTCAGAGGCAGATCACTCTTGAGGAACAAAAACCCTACAATTTTGAAGGAGGGTGATAAATAAATGAATAATAAGCTGTTTAGAAACTTAAAGTGAGTTTTTTAAGTTTAATTACACCCATATAAACATGGGAAACCAAATAGGGTACTCCATACTCCTAGGTTTACAGTCAGACCTAATGGGCAAAATCAAGGCCTAAAGGGCAAATGAAGAGCAACTTTCATTCCTAGTATGGAATGAATATTATAGTGAGTTGGAAAATGTTTAGGGTGTAATTATGGATATTTTAAAGCTATTGGATACAGTGAATCCACCAAAAAAGATCATTTTGAGCCAACCTTGTAAGTAGGCCTATTGGACATGGCTAGACCTAGTGTCTAAATGGGGGTTTATCATCACTTATAACATGATTTAAGTCTTATAACTTGTGTAAACATGTTCATGGGGTTACTAAAGAGGTTATAAAACTCTCAAAGTGAAAATAAAGCTATAAGAATCCATTTTTGGACCTTGAACTAATTCAGACTCATGTAAATTAGAAAAAATAAGCTCGATGAGGCAAGTTTGGTTACTCATATCTTCCATGAGGTTATGCATGGTGGCCAAATAATTTAAGGGTGTTTATTAAGGTCCATTAAGATCACTTTTTGGAATTTTTCTGAAATTTGGATGTGTAACTTTTATGAACAATGCCTAAGACCCAAAACTGCCCTAAAACCCTACTAAACCGTCAACCAGGACCAGTTTGAAGAAATGGAGTTGGAGATGCAATAAAATGGCATAATTTGACCATAATATCTATTATATGATGAAAATGACTCTCTCAAGATCCTTCCCATTCCAACTATATGTATGTAATTGTACAAATGAGGTGAAAAATAGGCTCTTTTTTACCATTTTTTGTGTTTTGTACGTTCTATAAGGATTCAAGAGATGAAACTAATTTCAGGTGAAATATTAATACTTAATATAACTCCCCATATTCATTTAATTAATTTAATAAACTTATAAGTTCCCCAACTATGTGTTTCAACTCAGCCAGTCAAAATTGGCATATTGCATAAGCTAGGGAGAAGTGTGAAAACTTCAAGTGGATGTACTTTTAAGGTGCCCCTAATGATTACAAGGCCATGGAAGGTATTGAAACATGTCACCCACTACATTTCAAGGATTTTCATGGAAAATTAAAGGCATTTTTGTGGTTCAAGTGTGCAAGATGCATAAAAGAGTAGTTTTCTAGATAGCAGATGATGATGGCTCACTTTTAAATATTTTTAGAGGACCAAGAATGAAATCAATGCATGGATAGGCATGTCTGAGAGTCTCCTTTTCCATTCCAATCATGATACATTCTCTTCATTAGTTATGGGATGTCTAAATAGGTCCAATTATGTAGGCAATTTTTTGAGCCAAAATGAGGAGTTTTGTGCCTCTTTGCAAGACTTTGATGACTTGGATTGACATTTGTACTTCATGACCTTGCATGGTTCAACCCATATACTATTCTCATATATGGATAAATTATGTTATCAGTTTTACAAGTGTCCTTGTGACCCTTGGACTTCCCTTATTCTCTCTCTCTCAAGCTCTATAAGAGCTAGCCATTTTGGCCATTGTATTCGATGTTCCACCTGAGTATGGCAAAGCCCTACTCATTTGTATACCTTTTGATCAATAAAATAACTAAGTTTTACCTATTATATGAATTTTCATATTTTTTTTCATTCTAATGATTGATTTTTCTTAAGTGACACTCTTGTTTTCTTAGCATGTCATCTCATTCTTGTAACCTATTTGTAGTTGGAAAACTTCTTCTTACAGGGCATCTGAAGTATTTTGAGATATGTTAAGGATTAATTGATTTTGTATCTTAATCAATGCCATTAAGATCCTATTTTCTAGTCTTCCTAGCCTTGTATATCATCTATGACCCCACAATGTAACATTGATGTGAGATGTAGATTGGAGAAGTGTATGTTTGGTTTGTTCTTTGATTTCAAGTGTAGCATGCATATGGTTGGAAGTCATAAGTCTATTTGGTGTATCAAATCCCTTAGGTTAGTTTTTTTTTAGTTATCTTTCTCCTTTTTCACCCCCCCAAATTTATTAGTAATAGCAATCCAAAGTGGTACATCAAGGGAACTAGCCCTATCTAGAGACTCACCTCATTCCTTAGGTTACCCACAATCTTGAAGGTGATTCCATTGTGCCATTTGGCTAAGAAGAGATTTGAATCTCCTCAAATGGTGCATATCCAAGTGAAAACAATTTTTATCATGGTTGGTGGGACTCTTGTTCCAAGATATTATGAGATTTTTGGTGTTGTATCTCAACAATCAACCTTTGGAGGCATCTATCAAAGCATCAATAGTGACTTTGAAGATACATCAGTTGATCAAGTAACCCAGATATTCCATTTGAATATTTTTTATAAACTTGTCTTGTGTTCCTACTTCCCAATGAAGTTTCATGGCTGACCTTGGATTTGAGTTTTATTCCCTACAAGTTGGTGAGCCATTACAAGCTTGTACCATTCCTCATCAATATGAACAAGTCCTTGGTCAACCTTGTCATGATTCTGACCAACCTTAATGTGACCTTCACCAGTTCCAATATTATCCTTATCATTCATATCAAAATTACTATCAATCCTATGAACCATGGTAACCATATAGTTCTTCATTTCCCTCTCCATATGGACACCATGTTGTTGGACAAATATATGAGAATGGCTACTAAGAAACACCTATCTATTAGCCTCAATATGAGCCCTATAATTCATTTCATGATGCCTATCAACCTCAAGAGTATTCCTATTAGTCTTTTCATATGAAATAAGAAGTTTAAATGGGTTGTACACAAAGATATCATTGGCAAAATGCAACTCTTGCTCATGTAGATGTTACTCCTCCTAATCAACCCAAGAATTCACTTCCATTAGAACTCATTACTATTTTCCTCTTTTCCAAACCCATTCATAATCCTTATCATTTATCCCACACTCCATCTCCAACCCATTCACCTTCCACTACATCTCATACTCTAGCTCTTTCACCTCAAATCCATGAGCCTATCCATCAATCCTCCACTTCATTTCTTCTTAAAGAGGAACCTATCTTGAGAGAAGCAAGTAAAGAAGAACAAATTCAATTCATGGCTAATCAAGACAATATCATGAGTGATTTTGAGGAATAAATAACCATAGGTATTCCCATTAGTGAGAAAAAGGATAATTCAATATTTAATGTCTCTATGTTTGAAGGGATGTGTGTCCATGGAGAAACCCCTACATTTCACCCTCAACCTAATTTTGAGTTATATGTGCCACCTCCACCAACTATCTCATCTTATCCTCACCATATCACTCTTTTTCTTGATGTACCTATGGTATGGGAACCTAAGGACAATCATATAGTTGACAAATAAAGAGAGCTCTTGTTTGAAGAAAACCTACCACCTTGGCAGCCTCATTGGGCTAGATCATTTGATTTCAATATGCCTAGTCTTAGCATCACCATGAAGGAGAAGGAGCTAGAAGATCTTGCATCCCTTGAAGGATACTTTACATCTAATAAAAATTATGTAGAGGATAATCTCAAATATGAATGGGAATGTTCTATCAAATATGGAGAATACTTTCAAGTCATCTCTCAAGAAGTGGCAGTCCTAGATGAGTTTCATGAGACCAAGGTAGAAGAAGTAGCTCTTGAAGAAAAATTTCAATTCCATATGAAAATAATTTGATGATTTTGTTGAAGTTTCTTATTCTTCAAAAGATTTCATAGCTAATGATAAACCTAATCTTATTGATGAGTCTAATGAATATGAGCTTGAGTGTGCAATCAAACATAAAGATGGAGCTCTTTTTATTGGTTAAGAGCCAGCTATCATGAAGCTAATTTATGATGCAATGGATATTTAAGAGCACCATCTTGATGACATCATACATCAAGAAGAGAATATGGAAGAGACAGTAGTTCTAGATGATAAAGAGGACAAGGATGATTGGCAATTGCAAATGGAGTTACTTCAAGAGCTTAAAGAGCTTTGCCAAATTGAGGACCAAGTGTATGACAAGGTGAAGGAATAAGTTTCCATGGAAGATAATTTTCAATATTGGATAGAGTTTTCAAATATCCTTGATGATATAGAAGATCTTGTAGCTAAGGAGAAGCCTAATCTTGTTAAGAACACCATGGAAGACAAGAAGGTATGCCTTGCTCAATCATCATTTAAGGTTGAAATTGATGATATACATGACAAGGTTAAATATGTTTGGATGAAAGAGGAATAATTTTACATTAAATACTTGTTTAAAGATGGTCTACTTGAGAATATGCCAATTGAAGTTCTAAATGACAAGTCTAATCCACAAAACATCCAATCCAAGAAGAAGCATGCTATGCACCATGTTCCATCTCATGAAGAAGGTGATGCTTAAAAATTTCAATTTGATTCAAAAGGGAGGTATTCTCATTTTTAGTTGTATATAATAGGTTTTTCTATACTCCCCCTAAGTTCTTAGAGCACGTGTATGCCTTGTGTGTTTGGTTTCTTTGTTGTGTGTGTCATTTACTTTATGTGATTAAGGTAGTCATTAGTTGTCTTATCTTGGTCAATTTTATGTTCAATGTTCAAATTATATTATTTATATTAGTCCTTATATGACTCCATCATCCCAATTGATTGATAAGGCTACTGATCTAGTTAGTATAGCAGGCATACTACCCCTATGAGTCACTAATTTGTTGACCAAATTTGACTTTTAGGTCAAATTAGGGTACCCCTAGGTAAAAGATTGATTTTTAGCCATATAAAGTGGGTATAAAATATTTTAATGAGGTTTTTTATAGGTATTTTTATGTATTTTAATGTTATATTATGTTTGATCTTAGTCATATTAGTTTATTTATCATGTTGAGTCATTAAATGTGCTTTTAAGGGTCATAAATGCAACTGGCATAGTTTTAAAGGTCCTTAGGTGTTATTTTTTCATGTAAAACATCCAAGAATTCATTTAATATGTTATGTCAGTTACCTTGGAATTTTTTAGGTTCTCTAACTAAAATTATAGAAAACAACTCAAAAAGGAAGAAAATGGCACTTGTATAACACATAGGGAAGTGTGTCATGTGGAAAACCATCTTGGGATGCCTCTTAATCTTCTTCACACTCATTTCCATGATTTAGTTGCTTATAAGTGTCAAAATTAGCCAAAACCATTATGCTACCTTTTCACTCTTCTTGGCAGACTGAAGTGATACTTAGGTTTTTGCTCGATACAAATAGCACAGGCAGTTTCAGGACAAATTCTTTTGGTAGGTTATTTTAAATTTAAATACATTAATTTTAATATAATAAGTTTGATTAATGGTTTATTGTGATTTATTAATCATCTGTTTGAAGTTGACTGTTCAAAATTGCTTGCTCATTCATGCACCCTATAGGTTTTGCCTTGTTTTAGGGGATTCCATATAATTAAGTTGTTTTTTATAATTTCAAAGGATGGTTCCTTCATTACCTAATGATTCCCATGATTTTTTTCATGTTATAATTTGTTTATATAATCAAATAACATGAAAATTATAGATTGGTCTCTTTTGAGTGTGACAGACATCTTACACCATTTTTAGGGTTTCAATGCTTTGTCAGTAGTTCCAGGGGGTGTGTTAGTGTTAGATTTTCAAAGATCCTCTTGACACCCTCTTCACCTTAAATCCTCCTTATACAATAATGTTCATGATTTGTAATCATTGATGCCCAAACACATACAGTTAGCCATGGATAGCCACATACATGTGCAAAAAAGAGATTTCACATTGGAAGGATGTTCTATAACTTGTCTCAATGTGACCTTGGAAAAATCATGCATTTGGAGGGTTGAAATAATTTGAGCTACCCATGAGGATATTTCTCCATATTTTTATTCCATTCCAAATAATCACTGCGCATAACTCGACACTTATTGCCTGCACTGTGAAATGTGCATCTATAGATAATAATATAGAGAACAAGATGGCCATTTTGAAGTGATTAGCAAGTGATCAAATCCCTTTTAGAACCCTAGTAGGTTGAGAAGATCATGGTGGACTTGTTTGGAAGGATGGTTTGTTAAACAAGTTGAGGAACCATATTCAGGCGATAAATGATTGAATTCTGGGAACATTTCACAAAAATGACATTACAGAGGTCTTCACTATTTTGTATATATGTTATAGCGTGGTTGAGGTAACTCTTGGAATAATTAAGTTGGTAAACCTTGTAGCCCTTTGTATGAATGAGGACTATGTCAATAATTGAGTCAATATAATTGGTGGAGATCAGTTGTTTGAGGAGCCCAAAATCACATTTTATGCACTAAAATGTTTCATTGAAACCTACAAGCCTGATTCCTCAAGGAGACCTCTTATACCTAAAGTGAAAAATGATACTATGCCAACTTGTATGAGTATTTCTAAGGGTTCAAGTGACATTAATGAAATATGATATTATCAACAGATAAAGATCATTTTTTTACTCCAAAGCATACTCTTAGTCTATACAGGTTCTCAAATGAGCATCTACAGTTAGGAGGGCAGTGGGTGACTTAGGCAAGGTATTTGGATGATGTTTTAGCCCATAAAACATGACAAGTATAGTTATACTAGGTTAAATGTTAAGCCTTAAGGAAGGTTTACCAAACACTACAACCAAAACCTAAACTAAGTATGGACACTTATAAGACTTCATTACTCAGTTGACTCTTTCTAACTGTGTTGACAGAGAGTATGAGAAGAAATAGTTATTGTGTGCTAGCATTGTTCAAATGAGATACATAAGTTTGAATAATTAATGAATTAATTTAGTGATTCATCTGGGGTCTTGAAGCATCACCTCCAAGGTTCAAATGAACTAATAATGACCTCAAGTAGGGTCTTAAGGGTTTGTCTCAATTAGGTAGATATTGAGTTATTTTAGAAATTTGATGGTGTTTAAGGGCATATAAGGTGATTAAAAGAATAAACAAGTGTTTTTTAACCTAAGGGGAATCAAAATAGACCCTGATTTTCAATTATAAAGTCTAAAGGAGCTAGCAAACACACTTACAGAGATCCTTCCAAATAGAGAACACAGTTAGTAAGCAAAAAGGAGAGGTTTTTAGATGAATAGGGCATGAACGTGAAATGAATGAATATGGATCATTGACAAAATGTATTTGTAATTTCAAGGGATTTATAATCATATTTCAAACATCCCCAGACTACAATGTAACCTATAGGCAAAGTCCTTTAGAGGGGTAATTTAAACCTATAGGCCTTAGAACAAAATTAGTCAACAGTGGTTATAGGTAGACAGTGAACAAATTTTGATACTTATTGAAGTTGGAAATACAATACGAGTATAATTAACCTAAAAAAATTCAATGGCCTTAAGATAAGTAGAGGATGGGTCTCAAAAAGATGCTAAAACATGGTATACTTACATAAAACCCTACACATTCTACCCTTAAAAGAACCAATCTTGGAATTTGTGGTTTTGAAGGGTCAGATCATGCAATTAAGAACTCAATTTTTTTATATATAATCCTCAAAACTTGTATAACCCCATCCAAGACTTGGTTTTGATGAAGAAATATGGTGACACCCCTATGTTCTGTCTTAGAGGCAAAGCACTCTTGAGGAGCAAGAACCCTATAGTTTTGAAGGAGGGTGATAAATAAATGAATAATAAGTTGTTTAGACACTTAAAGTGAGTTTTTTAAGTTTAATAACACCAATATAAACATGGTAAACCAAGAAATAACATTTGAAACCAAACAAGGTACTCCATACTCCTAGGTTTGTAGTCAGACCTAATGGGCAAAATCAAGGCCTAAAGGGGAAATGAAGAGCAACTTTCATTTATAGTATGTAATGAATATTATATTGAGTTGGAAAATTTTTATGGGGTAATTGTGGAGATGTTAAATCTATTGGATATAGATAATCCACCAAAAAAGATCATTTTGAGCCAAACTTGTAGGTAGGCATAATGGACATAGCTAGACCTAGTGTCCAAATGGGGGTTTATCATCAATTATATCATCATTTAAGTCTTAAAATTTGTGGAAACATGTTAATGGGGTTATTAAACAGGTGTTAAAACTATCAGAGTGAAAATAAATCTATAATAATCCATTTTTGGACCTTGAACTAATTCAGACTCATGCAAATTGGAAAAAACAAGCTCGATGAGGCAAGTTTGGTTACTCATATCTTCCATGAGGTTATGCATGATGTCCAAATAATTTTAGGTTGATTATTATGGTCCCCTAAGATCACTTTTGTGGAACTTTTTTACAATTTGGACTTGTAACTTTTATGAACAATGCCTAAGACCCAAAACTGCCCTAAAACCCTACTAAACCCTTAGCCATGACCAGTTTGAAGAAATGGAGTTGGAGATGAAATCAAATGGAATATTTTGACTATAATATATATTTGATGATGAAAATTACTCTCTCAATATCCCTCTCATGCCAACTAAATATATGTAATTATAAGGATGGGGTGCAAAATAGGTTCTTTTTTACCATTTTTTGTGTTTTTTAAGTTCTCAAAGGAGTCAAGAGATGAAACCAAGTTTGGGTGAAATATAAATACTTAATATAATTCCCAATATTAATTTAATTCATTTAATCAACTTATAAGTGCCCCAACTAGGTGTTTCAACTCAGCCAGTCAAAATTGGCATATTATACAAGCTAGAGAGAAGTGTGAAAACTTCAAGTGGATGGCCTTTTAAGGTATGAATAATGCTTACAAGGATAAGGAGGGTATTTAAATATATCACCCACTACCTTTTATGTATTTTCATGGAAAACTAAACTCATTTTGGGGGGCCAAGTGTGCAGGGTGTATAGAAGAGCATTTTTTTGGATAACAGATGATGATGGCTCACTTTCAGAGGTTTTCAGAGGACCAAGAATGAAACAAATACATTGATATGCATGTATAAGAGTATCCATTTCCATTCCAATCATTATACCTTATACTCATTATTTATGGGGTCTCCAAATAGGTCTAATTATGTAGGTAATTTTTTTGAGCTAGAATGAGGAGTTTTGTGCCACTTTACAAGACTTTGATGACTTAGATTGACATTTGTAGTCCATGACCTTGCATGGTTTGACCCATATCCTCTTATATTTCATGGATAACTTATTTTCTTAGCTTTACAAGTGTCCTTGTGACCCTTGGACTTCTTTTCTTCTCTCTCTCTCAAGCTCTATAAGAGCTAGCCATTTTGGCAATTGTATTGGATGTTCCACCTGAGTATGGCAAAGCCCTGATCATTTGTATACCGTTTGATCAATAAAATGACTAATTTTCACCTCTTACATGAATTTTCATAGTGTTTTTCATTCGAATGATTGATTTTTCTTAAGTGACACTCTTGTTTTCTTAGCATGGCATTTCATTCTTGCAACCTATTTGTAGTTGGAAAACTTTTTCTTGCAGGGCATGTGAAGTATTTTAAGATATGTCAAGGATTAAGTGATTATGTTTCTTCATAAATTTCATTTAATGCCTCTTTTATAGTCTTCATATCCTTGTATATCATCTATGACCTCACAATGTAACATTGATGTGAGAAGATGTAGATTGGAGAAGTGTATGTTTGGTTTGTTCTTTGATTTTAAGTGTAGCATACATATGGTTGAAAG
This sequence comes from Torreya grandis, assembly GCA_037957365.1. NCBI lineage: Eukaryota > Viridiplantae > Streptophyta > Pinopsida > Cupressales > Taxaceae > Torreya > Torreya grandis. The sequence continues at coordinate 441,777 of JARHVA010003995.1, read as the reverse complement.
TCATTAGTCTATTTGGTGTATCACATCCCTTAGGTTAGTTTTTTTTTCAATTATATTTCTCTCTTTTCACCCCTAAAGTTAGTAATAGTAGCAATCCAAAGTGGTACATCAAGGGAGCTGGCCCTATCTAGAGACTCACCTCATTCCTTAGGCTGCCCACAAGCCTAAGAGGTGATTCCATTTTGCCACTTGGATGAGGAGAGATTTGTATCTCATCAAAGGGTACATATTAAAGTGACAACAAGAACCTTGATTAGAGTTACAGTCCTCTTTATCTCTATCATATCTTATATGCACTTCTCAAACTATAGACTAGAAGGTATGATAGTTGCTCATCTTTGTTCTCTTCTAGGATAGAATATATTTGAGACATGGATTCATCAAGTTTACCTACATCATGTTCCAACACATCTATAAATGAGTCAACATTAGGTTGGGATTTTGATTGTTCTTCAAAAATAATAAAATATGCCTTGGACTCATGAGACTCCTCTATAACTATAGACTCTTGGACAATAGATTGATGTTCATCTTCATTCATAGCATGACATTCATTTTAAATATTGATCAAACACTCAACAACCTATTCATTAGTTTCATCAACAAGCATGACATCATATATGAAATTATTTAGAGGAGAAGGGATCTTACCTAACTAGTCAAATTGCTGACATATGGTATTGAAACTTTGCCACAAGTCATCTTCCTCTTCTCATAAATTTCATCATCAAGGGTAACTTCATCAATTACAAGAAAAAAGACATCATTATTCTTACTCTGGTGATCAATCAGGTCATTTAATCAATAATCATCATATGCATGGATCAAGTAGTTACTCTCAACAGCTTGTGAGAAAGAATGATGAACACTTACCTCAACTCCCTCAAATGGTTCTTCATGGATGATATAGGTGCCAAGGTTAGTTTGCTCAAAATATGCATATGGATCACGTTCATAAGCACATACACCATACTCATCTAGAAAAAATTCAAAAATGCGTTCAATTTTAGAATCACTATCATCCCCAATAAACTTTTCTTTCTCATTGATCATAAAATTTAAGTTAGAGCTTGCCTCAACATAGGTTCAATGTGAAACCTTATAAGTGGTTGAGTTATTATGATCACCTTAGTTCCATATATTTTCCTAAAGTCAAATAAGGAATATTCAACTAAGAGGTAGCCACCTATCTTATCTATAAAATCTCTTGAAAGATAGAATACAAAATGAGCAAGCAGGTCCACAACAACAATGTTGTGAAGAATGGGAAAACTAGGACAATCATGGAGGAAGACCTTCAAGTTTTTTATCAAACCTATTGTTTTATCAGGTGTACCATCTAAATAAATAAATATTTTACTATTAGGTTCATGTTTTATTCCCAACTTATCAGTTACAACTTTGGACATGACTAATGTAGAGGCACCACTATCAACTATGCAATTGTGGACTAGTTTGTCACCCACAATGAGAGTTAGGTAGAAAGGTGGAGGATTCTTAGCATTAGTATATGGTTAAATAATTTTTTTAGGGGAATCGGTAAGGGATACATGACCATGAATATTTATTAAAGGTCAAGGACTAGTATAAATAATGGACAATAATTTTTGTAAGATCTCCTTTTAGCCAGGCATATGGAGGACATCCCAAAAGGAAATGGATGCCTTGGCATTATTCAATGAATCCACTATGTTTAGAGCAGAAGTGATTACTTTATATTGAGTCCTGGGATGTAAAGAAGTTCTTTTAACTTGAGGAGTTGAAGCACCTTGAGCACACTTCCCCACATTTTGATTTGAAGGAGGTGTAGGGGAGTTAGGGATTGCCATGCTTGCAGTCATGTCGTATTGACTTGTAGGAGGATTTAATGAACTTGTAGGCACATTATTATCACTTATTAAAGCATTCATATTAGCTCTTGTGTTTTCTATAAAAAAAATTCTTTGTTTGGGTAAAAAGGTGTCTTTAATTTGGAAATTAGTGAAGTTTTCTCCATGAGGTTGCCAACCTTCACTTGTTTGCATCAAGACTTCATCTTCAGTAGATAGTAGAGGAGTGACTCCTCCTTGATAAATTAGAGATTATTATCCACCCTTATTTGCATCTATGAATTGGCTTTTTTTTTCAATCTTCTCTTTCCAATAAGTTATTATGCACTGGTACCATCTCTCTTATGTTAGATGTAGAATTGGGATTGTACACATTGGTAGTTATTTTGAATTTAGGTTTCCATTGACCTCTCCCTCTCCCATATTTTTGGCCATATTGTTTTTGATAGGGATAGGGATTTTGATGATCACCTTGCTTCATATTGGCTTGCCTAATCTAAGCTCTTAACATTAGAATTTTAGCATATGGATCATGTTCATCTACCTTCTTGGGAGTAGACTTTGGCTTGGCATTAACATTAGGAATTTGAGAAATGTTTAGAGTAGTAGTAGGAATATTAGGTATTAAATGCATAGAAACCTTAGGAGGAAACTTTCCTACTTGAGTGAGGTAATTCTTAGCTCTAATGGTAAGTTCATATGCTTTGGGAAGAGTGAAGCCACCCATGGATTGAAGCATGATGGCAATATCAGTACCAATGGCTCTCAAGTATTTAGAAAACCCAAAGCTAGCAGGTGGTCTCATGGGAGGAGTAAATCTATACCAAGTCTTTTCAAACCTCTCATTGAATTCCTACATTGAATTAATCTAGGAGGAATAAGTTGTCTTCAAATTAGTTGTGCACAACTAGTTATTTTATGTTTTATTATGTTTCCTAAGTGCTTAATGTATACACAAAATATTTTCACACTTTTATAACTTACTGATGTTATCTATCTTATAAGAACCCAAAAAGTCTCAATCTCTCTAAGTGCACACCTTAATGGGTTCATCAAGAAAGGGGTGGGTAGACAATTGGTGCTTCACAAGATTGTTATCCCTTTTACCACTTGTTATCTACACACTTGTCTCCTAAAAACCATTTCCCTAAGGTTAGCCTCCTATTTTTACCCTCCTCTAGTCATTTTCCCTATCCATTTAGCCTTTTCCTAACATGAATCCCCTTTCAACAATTTTATAACTGTTAGGTTGTGGAGCTAAAAGCTTCACTGATGCAGACATGGAGGAGGTTGCAGAAGAGTTGCAGAGTGTCACAGACGCCGGCGTCGGTCAGGCCAACCGACGTCGGCAGGATAAGGCAAGAAGGCAACCGACGTCGATCAGTAGTCGGCCGATGTCGGCACCCCCCAGGTAGATAGGGACCGACGTCGATCACCTGTATGGTTCAGACTACGGATGTTACGGGCAGTTAGCTAACGAACCAAGTGTTTGCATGATGAGAGCCAATTTTAGACTCATAGCTACGGATCTAATTATTGTAATTAGATGTCTAATTATTGTTTGGATGAGATATATATAATAGACTCATGGTTGTATTGGAAACTTGTGCTAGGGAGTAAGAGAACAAACAGCTCCTTCTGAGAGAGGTAGAGCAATGGTGTGTTCCTCCTAGTACCACAGTACCAGGTGTGTGGGTGCTAGATTGGAGAATCAACAGGGTTATTTAGGTATGTATGATCTTGGTCATCAGGTGAGCATGGCTTCTATAGGATATCTACATGGTAAGTAAGATCGTTGATCTGTAGGTGTGTGTGTGTGCAAGGTCAAGGTTCATAGGTGTGCAGAACCAGATTGATCTGTAGGTTGGAGATCGTAGGACAGCAACACAACAGGGAGCAAGATCAGGCAGGATCTACTTGGAGTACGGTGTGTACTCATTGGTATGTACGTGGAGTACATGGAGAGCTAAGAGGAAGGCAAGGCAGTCCCTTCCATAAGTATGGTCTATTGAGGTGCAGGTTATTGCAGGTTCATGGGAGATCTACTTGAAGTACCTTGAGTACTTGTGGAGTGTGTGGAGCACTTGTGGTGTGCGTGGAGCATTAGAGGTGAACACCAACTCTGTGTTTGAGTTGTGTGTTGGGACCTGAGAGAGAGAGCTTTGAGGAGAAAATTACTGTTCACTTGAGGTGTGGGAAACCTCTGAAGAGGTGGTGGAGAAGAAGTGGCATCTTCTTTATTGTATTCTTTTCTGTATGAGTATTAATACAAGTTGTGTATTGTCTCTCATATTCTGTGTTATTCTGAATTCTAGTTACTTGTGATTCTAGTTAATTTCTGCATATTAAGTTGCTTGGTTTGGTAATCAATTGTGTGCTTCTGGTGTTTCATATCCTGACAAGTGGTATCAGAGCCAAGGTTGCAGGAAGCAAGGTTTGTGTTTGGTTACAGGTCACTCTCAGGGGTTTTTGATTGAGTGGGAGTAGAGCAATGGCAGATGAAAGTAAGCTAAGAATGGAGGAGTTGAAAAGCATAGATGGTCACTTACGGTCCCATGGAAAGAAAGAGCAGGTAAAAGAATATTGTTGGTTTGTGGAAGATCAGCATGAAGAAACTGAAGAAGCAGATGTTGCAGGTTATGTGGCACAAGATGCTCTGAGAGGTTTCTTGGATAAAGTTGAATCTTGGATAAAAGATTCGGTTGCCTCTTTCCATGCAGCCCCAGGTAGAGGAGCTGGTGAGCCTTGCCAAAGATTTGGCAAAGGGGAAGTGAAGCTGAAATTGCAAGCGGCCAACACACAGGTGTTGATGAAGGTCATGCAGGTCCTAGGTTTGGAGATATGGCTAATTTCTTCAGAAAGATTGGGTGATGAGAGATGCACAAGAACTCTCACAGTGGATGCACTTGAATTAGCTGGTGGTAAGAAAATAGGTACTCTTTATCTACTTGTTTATATTACTGATTCTTCTTCTGTTGCAGAGACGTGGATTTGTAGGCTTGGTCACATGAGCAGAAAGGAAATGCATGTTCTTAAGCAGAAGACAGATATATTTGACAGGCTTAAGAATTGGAAAGCCTTGGTGTTCTTGGAGGAGATGGCAGACAGAAACCAGTGGATGGTGTTGGATACTTCTGAGCAGAGCAGTTTGGACATGGGTTTTGATTCAAAGGAGCTCGTGGGTAAAAAGTCATCACTCACAGGTGAACACATGTACCGACGTCGATCAGGAGGAACCGACGTTGAACAGACAGGTGCCGATGTCGGTCATGTGCAGACTGAAGCCGGTGATGTCAGGCAGGGTAAGACCAACGTCGGTCAGGAGGACCGCCATCAGCAGTAGGTAAGACCGACGTCGGTCATGAGGACTGACGTCAGCAATAGGGACACCGACGTCGGCAGGGTCGATAGTTAGGGACAGACGCATGGGAACCGACGTCGATCAGATGCAGACTGTGGAGTGACCGAGGTCGGTCACTGTAATAGATTTTGGGTGGACAGCACACTGTTAAGGAGTCTCAAACACCCATACGGAGGACTGAAGACGTAAGTAGGCCCTCAAATTCGTTGTTCTTCTTCTTTATACTCGTTGTTGATTGTAGAGCAAGAAAGATCCAGGAAATAAGTGGGAGCATGGCAGGGATATGATGCAGAACCAAACGGGAGTTTTAGTAGGGTTGTCAGTTGGTGCGAAAGCACAGAGATGAATGGATTCCTTAGTTGAAGAATAGAGTGAACAGACACGTGAGATAGAAGACCAGGGATATGGTCTTGAGGGAGCTGCAGGACAGTGGGACAGGACTGACAGGTGGTACCAGGTGGATGACAAAGCAGGGCTTTAGTCAATGTCAGTATAACCATTGTGTTTGTCTTACCAGTTGGATGATGGTCGCAACATTATCCTATTGTTGTATGTGGAGGATGAACTTGGTACAGGTTCAGACATACAGGGTTTTGCTAAGCTAAGGGTAAGGTTAGTTCAGTGGCATGTCATGAGGAGTTTGGAGTAGCGAAATTCTTTGACATGGGAGACATGAAGATCACAGGTTGATTTTGTCTCCAGTGGGAGCTGATGTGAATCAGGTGTTGGTGAGGTTCAGGATGCAGAGCCAGAGCACACTAAGGGCTGGATAGGTATAGTGTTTGAAATCACATGAGGTCTGATATAGACTTGAGTATTCCCATGCAGTGGGAGCTGTCAGAGAGTTAGGAGCCAATTTGGGGAAGTGGGTTCTCAGGTATTTGAGAGGGACCAGTAGCAGGGATTCATGCTATGCAGGGTCAGGACTTCACTACATGGGTTTGTAGGTTCGGATGTGGCAGGGTACTCGGATGACAGGAGGTACACCACGGGTTGTGTGGTGGGTTGTCTTCAAGATTTAGCTTGAAGAGGGATTCAAACCAAGAAACAGATTAGACGGAGTACAGGTATAGGTACAGTGCAGCGATTTATCTCCAAGTGGGAGATTATTAGGTTATGGAGCTAAAAGCTTCACTGATTCAGACATGGAGGAGGTTGCAGAAGAGTTGCAGAGTGTCACAGATGCCGGTGTCGATCAGGCCAACCGACGTCAGCAGGATAAGGCAAGAAGGCAACCAACGTCGATCAGTAGTCAGCCGATGTCGGCACCCCCCAGGTAGACAGGGACCGACGTCAGTCACCTGTATGGTTCGAACTGTGGATGTTACGGGCAGTTAGCTAACGAACCAAGTGTTTGCATGATGAGAGCCAATTTTAGACTCATAACTGCAAATCTAATTATTGTAATTAGATGTCTAATTATTGTTTGGATGAGATCTATATAATAGACTCATGGTTGTATTGGAAACTTGTGCTAGGGAGTAAGAGAGCAAACAGGTCCTTCAGAGAGAGGTAGAGCAATGGTGTGTTCCTCTTAGTACCACAGTACTAGGTGTGTGGGTGGTGGATTGGAGAATCAGCAGGGTTCTTCAAGTATGTATGATCTTGGTCATCAGGTGAGCATGTCTTCTATAGGAGATCTACATGGTAAGTAAGATCATTGATCTGCAGGTGTGTGTGTGTGCAAGGTCAAGGTTCACAGGTGTGCAGAACCAGATTGATCTGTAGGTTGGAGATCGTAGGACAGCAACACAACAGGGAGCAGGATCAGGCAGGATCTACTTGGAGTACGGTGTGTACTCATTGGTATGTACGTGGAGTACATGGAGAGCTAAGAGGAAGGCAAGGCAGTCCCTTCCATAAGTATGGTCTATTGAGGTGCAGGTTATTGCAGGTTCATGGGAGATCTACTTGAAGTACCTTGAGTACTTGTGGAGTGCGTGGAGCACTTGTGGTGTGCGTGGAGCACTGGAGGTGAACACCAACTCTGTCTTTGAGTTGTGTGTTGGGACCTGAGAGAGAGAGAGCTTTGAGGAGAGAATTACTGTTCACTTGAGGTGTGGGAAACCTTTGAAGAGGTCGTGGAGAAGAAGTGTCATCTTCTTTATTGTATTCTTTTCTATATGAGTATTAATACAAGTTGTGTATTGTCTCTCATATTCTGTGTTATTCTGAATTCTAGTTACTTGTGATTCTAGTTAATTTCCGCATATTAAGTTGCTTGGTTTGGTAATCAATTGTGTGCTTCCGGTGTTTCATATCCTGACAATAACTATGTCATTTGTGATGACCTTGTATTGTTTTGATAGTCAACCTACATTACTGACTTAGTTCATTTTCAGCATGGTTCATTGTCAAAAATAGTACTAGGTCGGCTGGGTCGATCCTATCGATGAAAACTTTTGGAAGGACTTAAGGTTAAATCCACCTATATATCCAAGATCATTTCACCATTATTTAGAGAAAAGAAGAAGTAATAGTTATTACACATTTGCTTATCCACCATTTTACTTGAGGAGTAAGCTTAAGGTTTCATACTTTCTTTGGAGATACAGATCTTCTCTTATGGAGAAGTATTTTAGATGCATTGATAGGTTGTGTAGCCTAGAGCTAATTTATACTTGTCATCCTACATACCATTAAAACCTCTTACAAATCACCTTGGTCAAGGGAGAGATTGAGGATCGAAGAGTTCATCTTCAAAGGTAAGTATTCCTAACTTTGTTCCTCATTTATAAGAGTAGATAGATATGAATTTGTAATTCTCTTTCATGCATTATGATTCTATATACATTGATGTCAGTATATGTCTCTTATGCACATTTAATTTTATTATTTCTAACCCCTACTTTGTGCCACAAGATTTGGTGAGCACTAGATAAGATTTTACTTTACTTATTATTAGTTTAGTAAGAGATATCAAAACATAGGACTCCTTTAGGGTTATTGCATGATTTTGATTGACTGAAGGCTTTGGAACCCTCCCTATCATTGTGTATTATGATAAAATATCCCCTAATCGAGTCTATCAAATCCCCATATTGGTCATGTTCCCAATTATCTAATGTGTCCCCAATCAGAAGTATATGGTATGATTTATCTTCTTTAAGTTAGGATTGATTTATAGACATGATGCATTTTTTATTGCATACATTTTGGTGAACCTGATGTGAACCTAACCCTTTGAGGTTTTATCTAACATTTTTCATTATTTTATCATTTTATTTATCTATGTTTATGATATTGGGTCGATAGTGTCGATATATCTCTAACTTTTGTGTATAGGTTTAACACATAGTTGTATCAATATGACTCTATTTATTTTGTGTAAGTTTTTCATTAGGTACAGGCTATTAGGTCGACTCTATACACTTGTAGACTTCCAAATCAGGCTACTAGGTTGACCCTATCAAATATGTACATTTGTAGACTTCTAGAAAACATACTAGGTTGACCCTATCAACATAGTACATTTTATAATTTTTTAGCAAATAGAGAACTATAGAACTAGGTCAACCCAGTCAACACTGTTGGCAAAATTTGCAAGTATAAATCAAGGTACTTCAACAATAGTCTTATTTTCCTCTACATCCTCTAACCTACCAAGGTTCCTTTCTATCCTCCTCTATCATTTCTATTATTCATTACAGTTTTATTTTCCATAATTTACAGTCCTTAAAACTACCCCTATACAATCAACTAGGTTGACCTTGTTGACGTAGTTATATATTCTACATTCTATCTAGAAATCTAGGTCGACACTATCAACATAGTTCTTTTTTAGACCCTTGCTTCCACAGTATAATAGCGATACTATCAAAATAGTTCTTGTTTAGACCTTTACTTCCATAGTACAGTAGCAAAATTATCAACTCTATTCTATAATCTTTGCATACACTATCATCTTAAATGACATTGTATTATGTTTTAAAGTTGGAATTAAAACTTATATGCTAGTAATTAGCTCACACTTTCATTTTTTGTTGTTTGTATGCTTAGAATAGATCACTAGTTTTTCAATATATCATTTAGTTACACTATTTTCTCATTTATATACACACTACCAAATCACAAAATCTTAAAAATGAATTTTAATAATTGTCTACTACTTGGATTTCATCACTAAGGGGGAAGTCAACTTGGTTTTTTGGCCAAATATAAATACGCGGTTAATGGCATATATTAGGAAATCACCTGACACCCTTATCATTGTGATGTGTGAAGAGAGGGGCTATGCCCCAATACCAAGTAAGTACCATTGCCAATACATATTCTTTTTAGCCTAAATGTCTTGAAACCATCCATAGATTGCTTTCTAGTTCCTTATTTATAGCCAACTTCCTATCACATCTAAAATAATGTTATAATAATCTAACAATATTCAGGTTGATCACTTAGTTAGCTTTTACTTTCCAAGTTAACAACTTACTCTTTGCTCAATTGTATGTTATATTACAAAAACTTGCATTAGCCTGCATTGATGCAAGGTTTTGTGTTGTGTGCCTCAATTAGATCAACCTCATTGATCCAATTGATTATGTGTTTACTTTCATTTCTTGCTTTCAAAAGTACTTGAACTTTTTTTCCTATTTTAGTACATAGTCATTTTGCTCAACATAGTCTCTTACAAATTATTTGTTTTTCCCCTGTCTACAGTACTAGGTCAACCCTATCGAATATGTATAGTTTTTTAGCCTCTGTTCCTAGTACTAGGTCAACCTTGTCAACTTTGTACACATTTTTAGCTTCTATTTACAGTACTAGGTCAACCCTATCAACCCTATATAGTTTTCTATCACTTCTTATTTCCTTTCTTTTGTATCACTCTTGCCTTATTTAGTCCTTCTCTTTCATCATAAACTTTCTATTTGAAGACAACACTAAGTTGAACTCAATGGTTATGATGAGTCTTACCAACCCTTATAGGGTCTCCTATAAGTAACTAAGTGTTTCTCTCTTAGATGAGATTAATGTTCATATAGCCACTCATACAATGAAATATGGGCCCTCCTCATTCCTCTTTGCTTCATAATCCTCTCTTTGCACTTGAAGATCAACCCAAATTAGAGTATACCCCTAAAATGATCTTCTTTATCTCTGAGTTTTCTCAACATCAAGGCAAAGATCCTTCTACCATTTACCATCTCATGATTAGTGTTCAAGTTGAAGAGCCTCATTCACTTTATCCCACATTCTCACATGGATTTAGGGATACTAGCTTCTTTGATTCTCAACCTCTTCCCTCTATTTTGACCCCTTTTCATACCATGACTTCTTATTCTTTGACTTATTTTACCTCCATGCCTAGTATCTCCACTAACATGGTAGGTTCTACATCTAGTGGGCCTCTTCTAAGACCCACTCTCCTTAATTCTTCCACTAGTGCATCATTTTATACATATGGTAATCATGCTTCTCTTAATTCCTCTTCTCATCCCTTCACTAGTCCATCTTTTTCTACACAAGCAAATTTTGCCACTAGTGCCTCGCATTCCAACAATTCTTCTCAAGCTCCTACTAATACCAATAATGGTACCCAAGCCACAGCTTCCAATTCTAATGCTAAAAATAATGACAATAATACAACTCAAACCCATTAAATCTTATTAAAAATAGTTAATCAAATGAATACTTTTCAATATCATAATATAAATCAAATGTTAAGAGTGTAAAACCACCTTATCCATCTTCAAACCCACCATTAATAGATGCCATGGGGCACGCATAATCAAAATGTTCCCCCACCTCCTCTTAGGAATTCCTATGGTAATCGTATCCCTTTTCTACCTCTTGTCAACAAGATAATTAAGCATCTTCAAAATGAACCTCTTACATCTCAAATTTCTAATATTGATATAGGAGGTATCACTCCTACCATTTCTTACAATGGGTCAATTGATCCTACTCTTCATCTAAAAACATTTGGAAATCTCTATAAATACTGGGTCAAATTAAATACCTTTGCCATTACCAAGATATTAGCCAAAACCCTCATGGTGGATGCTTTAGATTGGTGTAACCAACTTAAAACTCATTATATTACCAATTTGGAAGATTTAGTAAATGCTCTAGTCTAAGAGTTCCAAACTAGTGATCTTCCTAAAAATGCCTTGGACCATTTTATCAATTGTAAGTAGCTTGAAAATGAAACTACCCAATCTTTTGTTAAAAGGTGGAAAACATTGTATAACAAATGTAAACATAACATGGTTGATGATAACCTTTTCCATCTCTTTACCAATGTTCTTTTTCCCAAGTTGCAATATCAGGTCCATACTCTCTCTCTCCATGCACCTTGAAGGAAGCTATTGACCAAAATAAACATCAAGATTTCCTTATGCATCAATTCAAGCCACCCCAACCTTCCACAAGTACTCACATCTTAATTAAGAATAAAAATCATCATGCTACCAATGATGGTGTCACAAACTCTTATGACACCATTCACACTATTAAAGTTGTTGTTCCTAACCAATCTTCAAAACTAGATCCCCCTTCTCAACAATTTACCAATCCTCATTTGTCTTCACCTAATAACATCAATATTCACAAACCTTTATCCTTAGCTGAATTACTAAAATGTCTACCTAGGCCTCTTCCATGAGAACTTGATCATACTCATCCTATGAAATCATGGTATGATCTCAATAAATTTTGTCGATTTCATGCTAGTTGGGGTCATTCTTATGAGACATGTAGGCAGCTTCATAATTTGGCTATGGATTTTCTTCTTGGTCCTAATTTTGATCATGATTATATCATTAGAAAATGTTAATAATCCTATGACATTTCTTTCAAAGCCCATGAAATTAATACTAAATCTCAAGCTTTAAATCAAGCTAATGCTCATTTTGCCATCTATAAAGACCCTCTTCAAAACCACAAGGATAACCAAGACAAGCCTACCCCTTCCACCAATAATTTATAAAGTCTTATTGACCCAACTCCTAAAGAAAATGTGGTTAATATGACTAATATGTGAAGGGTGGTTTATTTTATTGATCCTTAACCTATATATACCCCTTCATTATCTTGCACATTTCATATTATCCAAGATTCCTCTCCAACTCACTTAAATGAGTTGGGGTAAGATAATTGTTGGCCCTTTTTGGCCCATGTACCAATATTACGCCTAGTTTAAATAGATGAGTAGGGTCCCAACTGTTGAGTGGATCAGGTGGCTTAGAAGGAGGCTCAACAGTGCAAGTGGAGGGATCCAAGTAGGTTTTTATGGTGCTAAACTATTGCAGGAATAGGTCTAGAAAAAGGCTAACTTTACACTTAGCCAAATATTTTAAATTTGGGCTACGTGTTAGAGCATTCAAAGTTATCTCAAATAAATTATTCCACACAAAGCCCACAACAAAAGTGTAAGGCATATTTCCCTTGAAGAAAATTTTCCAATTCATTTGGCTAAGTGTTGGAATTCTTTCAAGATATTTATTTCAGGTTTTTTGGCTAAGTATTGGGAATTATTTTGGACATTTTGTTTGAAAAAAACTCTCAAAGGGTCATTTCTTCAAATAAAATCCTAGAAATAAGTTCTGAAGGGTATCTTTCAAAGAAATTAGTCCAAAACACTTTTCTCGAAGCATCATTCTTTGACAAAGTGGACCAAATTAAAAGCCTAAAGGGTATTTTTCAAGCTAAATGTCAAATTTCTTTCAAGAAAATTATCTGCACAATTTCCCCGAAGGCTCAATTTTTCAAGGAATTTGTTTAATAAAAGTTTCAAAGGTATATTTCTTTTAGACAAATTTTTTGAAACACAAGGGCCGTAGAAATACTTTAGAAACAAAAATCCCAAAGGGTATTTTTCTTGGGAAAGTGTCCTATATAATTCCCCTAAAGGGTCATTTTTTACAGGAAAGGGGCCAATGTAGAAGTTCTAAAGGGTCACTTTTTAGATGAAGTGTCCTAGACATTTTTTTTGAAGGGTCATTTTTAAAGCAAGAAGCCTAAAGACAAAGGTTCAATCAAAAGTTAAAAGGGCACAAATTCTTTCCAAAAAATTATCCAGGATAATTTCCCTGAAGACATGAATTCTTTCAAAGAATTTGTTCTAAGGCAAAAGACTAAGTACCATTTCTTTTAGAAATTTTGTGTAAGATAGAGATCCCAAAGACATGAATTCTATCAAACATTTTATTTTCAAGAAATTATCCAAGGTAAAGGTACAAGGTAAATCTTTAGGGTAAAATTTCCAAAACCAAAGGGTCATCTTCAAAAGCTGAAGTCACTTTAGTTAGACAATTTGTCTGATACAAAATGCTCAAGAAAAGTAGCCCCATGCAAAGGTCCTAAATAAGCAAATTCTTTTGAGGAAATTGTTTCACAACAATTTCCCCAAAGACATAATTACATTGACAATTTTATTTTAGTAAAGTTGATCTAGCAGGGTAGTGATAGGTGCACAAATGTCAAAATCAAGCTCAACAGTCATCCATTGGGGCCCAAAGATTGATGGTCACATAAACGTCATTTAAATTCCCATAAATGTTAATTGATGGGTACACAGACATCAAATTCAAGCCACAGCAAATGACTATTGAAGTTCAAATATCCTAGTGATGGTTACATAGACATCAAAATTTCAGCTCATGAAATAGCTGTTTACATTCAAAAATCATCAAAGAGGTCCCCGACTGAGTGCAAGATTAATAAGTGTCCAAATCTTAGGTACATGGATCAAATCTAATGGTGAGTGAATAAAGATAGGATAATGGGCCTAGATAGATCAATGGCTCACATTCAATCACGGATGCAAGATCATTGGCACATGAGCAAGTCAAAGAGTTAGCGAGCCCTGAGTGCAAAGGCATGATAGATAAGTGGCACAAGTGAATGAGTCCTGGTAGAGGATCTAAGGATCACATTAATTTACATCAGGTAGATCGACGAAGTGAGATGAGTCAAGGGGTTAATGATTTGAGTCAGTTTTTTATGTCAAATCAAAATAAGGCGAGCCCAAATGACTTAAACAAAGGTTGAAAGGTCACTTTTCAACCAAGAAAACCAAGTATGAATGGAATTGAGCTCGAGCACAATCCAGATTGGGCCAAGAGTGGATATTTTGGGATCAAATGACTCCATTAAGACTCTATAGGGTTAGATAAATGAGATATGGTAGGGGCTTCTCATCTTTCAAACATAATCATGACTCAATGAACTATCACTCAAAGTATCAAGTGGTGTAGCTATGTTTATTTCAAGACATGAGGATCTAGTCATCATAATAAGTAACAAGTGGTAGATAGTGTAGAGAACAAACAAAAACATGTATACTTCAATGGCTTCGTCACCAGATCCAACTATATGAAAGTGACTCCTCTCTCTACTTTTGCATGCCTCGACAAAATAGTAAGGAAAAGTTAACAATAAGACAAAACTCTAATAGATGGATCTGATTGATATAATTGTATTGATGCCAAAATTTAGCAACAAAATAAATTTATCCCACTGTTGCAGCTATTATGGAGCATCAGTGAGAGAATAATGTAATGATGCAATGGACTGGAGTGACTTGGATCAATTAAGAAGGGTTTGAATGAGCTTAATTTATGGAGGTAGTTAGAACAACATTTAAAATAGAGTTGAGCTCATCTGATTCCATTTTGAGTGCCAAAACTCTCTCTCACTTCATTTCTTTTATAAATATAGCCTTTGAACTATTATTTTTCATCCCTCAGGTTGGTATGACTAAACTCTGCTAGAATTGTATTCAACACATCTTGGAGTGGTGAATAGAGTATTTTACAGTCATTTATTAATCTATATTTAATGTCTTACTTTTGTATAATATGAAAAATTTAACGTTATCTTCCTTTTGCATGTCCAAACTCAACCTAAGTGCTAGCAACTTTCTTTGTAGGTTATATAATGTGTATTAGCATTTATCTCTCAAGAATATAGTGGACAACCAAATTTAAGTGTCTTCAACCAGACCTTATTTTCATTGCTCCATAGTTTGAGTGTATCAAACTAACCTCTATATGAAATATTGTTGCATAGAAACTACAGTAAGCATTGCATTAGCTTCTTTCATAGTCCATTAGTGTGATAAAGAATCTGAGTTCAAGAGTGGATCTGACAATTTCTTGGTGTGTCACCACATGTTAGGATAGGTTTTACATTATGAAAATTCCTTGACTCTTTTCACTCCAAATAATTTTAGGTCTTATAAATAAAGGTCCAAATTATAAAATATGAAGAACTATCCTCATAAAAAATCCTAGAGGTCTAGTCTAGTTATAAGCATCCCACAACCTTAGACCATTCCCATGTTAGTCTTGGTATGGGTCAAACTTGAACAAATTTGACCTCTATTAGGTGTTATATGGATAGCTGACAATGACCTTATAAATTTTGATGACCCAATTCCAACTCTTCCCTTGGATAACACTTCCCATTCTATTTCTACCATCCCTCCATCTTCTTTACCTAACACCAATGATAGTCAAGCTTCTATTAACACTTTTTCTAACGATTCTCAAAACCAACTTGCACCAACTACTTCATCTTCTCAACATAATTTACAACTTTTTTCTATACCTTCTCCCTCTTATCAATATAAATTCTAATGTACTTTGGCTCCTCCTTCTGAGGACCTCCTTCAACACTATGCACCTATTTCTAACAATCTTCTTATGGGGTATGATGAATGGGATCCTATCACAAAACTCACTAATTTCCCATCCCATATTTCATTTTGTGAGCTTATGAATACCTCTCCATGTCATTGAAACTATCTCATGCAACTTTTGTTTGAAATGAACATCCCTCATCCTCCCCTGGCAAGACGTGAAGCACCCTTATCTAGATCTAAACATAGCATATTATAATAATGTGAAGAGATGTCCATCCATGTTGATGAAACAATTGGCACTTCTCTTTACTTAAAATTTATCATTGATTATATGATTCTCAATGAGATTCTACTTCGTGCAGATGATCCTCCTCTATTCATTAGTGTCCAAATTGGCAATATCCAAGTCAAGCATGCTTTGATTGATGAGGGTTATGACACTTATGTTGCCTCTCTCAATTTTATCAAAACCCTTGGATATTTTTAATTTAATCTTAAATTCACACACAACAAATGTCAATGTTATGATTAAAGTTAGATGCCTCCTTTAAGTTATGTATGGCTTCCCATTGCCATCCCACTTGTCACTGTTCACGCGAAGGTGATGATATTTAACTTTCCTCTATCTTATAACATTATGTTTGGTAGGCCATGGACTCATCGTATGTGAGTAGTTGATTCTTCTACCTACCAATGCATTAAATTCTCTCATAATGGAGCTATCTATAGGATTCAATGTGACACTAACCCTTGGAATTTTGAACAATTCCAAGATCGTGGTGTCTTCAAGATTCTCACTTTTGAACCTTTTCCCAATGTTTCATTTTATGAGTCTTAACAATTTAAATTTCTCATTAATTTCACTCAAGGTTACAATGATCATCCCAAACTCATTAGGAATATTCTTCCTAACCTCCTCGATTTTGATGATGATGAGCCTAATGAGATTAATCTCAACATTAAAACTTTCGATCTCTCACCCCATCTCATCTCTCAGCTTCCTACTTCTCTATAACCTCATTCTCACAAACCACCTTGTGATGACATCCCCATTCCCTTGACTAATACTTGACATTCCATTCATCACACCTCATCGAATGATAATGTCATCCATACATGCATCACTAATCTTCATATACATGATTATGATGATGGTTATATCTTAGATAATCCATTCTTAGGTAATCTTGTTCAAGCTTGTAATGATGAGATTATTCATTATCGTTCCTCCTATTTTAGTCTTTTAGTGCTTCGTCTCATATTCCACTATATATAGTTCCTAATTTTATCATTTTTCCTCTTTATCATGGGGTAGAGATGATGTAGACACCTCTAGTTTATAAAGAGCCATGTAGGATTATATTTATGGATCATGTTATAACTAGGCCATATTGCTTTGCTAGGTACCAGGACCCCTATAGCTTTCTTATCCTTGAGATGCATGTAACTCTCCTTAAACCTTTTGTAGACCCCACCCTTCCCTCTATAAAGCCACCTCAGAGCCCATTCCTACTCCAACCTTAGCTAAGTTTATTCCTATTTCTAATTCCATCCCTCCTTCCATTGAGCCTAGTCCAATTCCTTCACCACCACCACCTTCTTTTAGTGATGGTTTACTTCCTTTACCATAAATGGATCCATTTCCCACCAAATGGTTCGATAATCCTTCCTAAACTCATTCCACTTCTGTTACACCTCCTCTTATAAGTACTTATACTAAGCCTACTCATACGCATATTTGTTGCTTCCATGACACAAATAATCATTCCTCCATGCATTATCATAAGCTATGACAATATATTGACACTTTGTATCCTTCTACCCCTTAGTCCTCAGGCAAGGCCATACCTCCCCCAAAGGTACTAATTGAGTATATTCCTAAGTATAAAGAGGTGTATTGTCTTTGGCACCAATGTGGCACCCATCACATCAATCATTATCACATCCTTTAGTAACACCTTAAAGATCATATCCTAATTATTCTTACACCTTCTACCATTCCTCCCATAGGTCATTCCTACAAGAATGCTCCCCTTCTTCCCATAAGGTTCTGCCTCCTATGGTTTCATCTCCTCCTATGGTCCCTCAATCACCTCCTATTCCTCCACCCATGGACCTTCCCTCACCTATGGATCCTTCTCCACCTATGAGTCCCTCACCTATGGATCCTTCCCCACTGGTGATCCTTTCATCTCCCATAGAGTCCATTCCCATGCATTCTTCTAAGCATCCCATACTTTATAACCCTCCTCAGCATGATCCATCAACCATTCCTACTTTTTCTATTGAGGAGATCAGACGTGAAGTATTTTCCCAGTTTTCACTAAAGATAGATGAGAAATTAGTTGTAGTTCACCTCCAACTTCATAGAGACCTATCAAATATTCTAGATAATGTCGATGGGAAAATATATCATTACTTATAAGCAAATACATGGTGTTCTTAATTTTCATTTGGATTGGACATGTGTTCCAATATTATCTTTATCTATTTGTTATATCATTTGACATTTTCTCAAATTCTTATTTATCTTACATGGTAACTTTAATTTTGTATTATATATTGCTTAATAATGTCATTTATGTTTGTTCATGGATATATTCTTTCTCATTGTGTTCTTTTTCTTTCTTAAAAACTCCCTTATTATATTTTCATGATTGTTTGCTTTCTTATCTCTATATACACAGATAATTATCATTATGACTTGGTTATACAAACCTTGTTCCCTTTAGTCATTCCTTCTTTACAATGTGATCAGTTAGCAAACAATTAATCTCATTATAATCTCCTTTCATTGTTCCCTTTTGGATCTCCTTTATTCCCTTTATTCCTTTTTTCAAACTAAGAATATACATGGTTGAGACTTGAGATAACATGCTAGTTCATTGTTAAGCCTAAGTGCTCTAGTCAATCTTGTCTTTGGTCACTTAGCTTCCTTTAGCCTAAACCTAAAGCTCCTTTGTGTGTATCAATCTATCTCTCATGATTGGTCATTCCAAGTCTGTATAGAGGAGGAATCTTAAAATATGTTTAAAAACATTCAAAATCCAAATCATTTAACAAAAAAGGCAATGATACAAAAGGCAAACACATTCAAAATTCTTAAAAGTCAAATCACACTAAAAGACATGATTCAAAGCACATCTCCTTCTTCTAGTTGAAGCTCAAACTCCACAATTGGCCTCATGATATATCTAAGGTCCATAGGGGTGTGGTAGGTTAGTAGATTAGAAATAGAGAATAAAAAAATATTTTGGTGCTACCTACTTTCTCATGCAAGTACCCAATCTTCGAAGTAGATTGATGGCTCTATAAGGGGTTCTAAGGAACGAGGAACATGGCATGGGAAGGTAGGTCCATTTTAATTTTATTTTACCACTCTATCTTCATGATTTGATATTAGTAGCATGCTTATCTTCCTACATATCTTTGTATCTATAGTGAACAGGTTTCCTTTATACATTGATGGTCACTAGTCACTTAGTGTCTTCTCATGTCCTTA